>JALPQI010018950.1:0-28640 GCA_025490895.1 Thaumatotibia leucotreta
GATACCAGCCAGACGATAGAGCACCACCTCTTCCATGCGCTGACTAAGTCCTGTCTGATACAGGTATGATAAAATAACAGATAACTGAAATAGGCCATCAAATTTGCATATTTGCAGCATTTTCTATTCAAGATCATCAAATCAAAATTGTTTATTTACAAGAGTTAATTATAGAATAGCTGTTATCATTTAAAACTGTCATACTTAAATCTATAGATAACCACGACCTACAAATAATGTGATAAATAAATACACAAATATTGCCCTCAACGGGATTCAAACTCGGAACCTCCGGCTTCATAGGCAAGGTCAGTACCAACTAGGCTACGGAGACTGACAGCAATGAAAGTAGACAATATCAAATTTGTAAGTACCTGTCAACAAGCTGCTAATTCAAGTGTGTTTTATTTATTTACAGAGTCGAGAGACCTCGCAGTACCATAGATGCGGTAGGACTGACAAAGGCGTCAGCGCCTATGGGCAGGTTAGAATATTACACTTTTATGGAATTCAAACTTGACTAACAGTATTCTTTACAATTTGATGCTGAAAGATAATATTGGGTCATTACCTATGAAATTGGCATTTTTGGTCAGGTCATTACCTATGAAATTGGCATTTTTGATCAGGTACTCTTTACATAATAAAGTTACGGATCAACTGAAAGTAAAGTCTAAAGTCTATGACCAAAAATGCCAATTTCATAGGTAATGACTTAATGAATCTAAGATTCTTTTACTTATTTTTTTTTAAGCTTATAAGTTATACTATTATTATTGTTTTCTTATTAGCAATAAATTGTCTGCATATTAAGCTACACTTTGTCATAAACTTTAACACAAATAATCAACCCAATTTCAGGTAATATCAATATCACTCCGCAGCAACGGTGGTGAGGATGGAGATGTTACAAAAGAGCTGCCATATTGCAAAATCCTGAACAGATTGCTTCCTAAAGACATCAGGGCTATTGCATGGATGCCTATACCAGTAGACAAGCTAGAATACAGTGCCAGGTATGACATACATATCCGGGTGAATATCTGAGCGTTTCTACCACCTAATTTTGGTGGCATAATTTTTGCCGAAGTTTCTAAACATCTCATTGTTATACTTCGTCATTTGTTTAAGGTACCGTGCCTCCTTCAAATGACAAAGTAGCACATTGTAACCAATAGAAACTTCGGCAAAAATGATGCCACCAAAATTAGGCGATTGAAACGCTCAGATAAATAAATAATAATAAATAAATATCTTGGGACATCTTACACAAATCAACCTAGTCCCACGGTAAGCTCAATTAAGGCTTGTAATGTGCCACCAGGCGACGATATATATAATAGATAGATACATAGATACTTAAATACATATACAGCCATGACCAAGGAACAATGATTTGCTAATAATGCCCTCGCCGGGACGCGAACCCAGAACCTCCTGCTTCGTAGGCAGGGTCACTACCAACTAGGCTACGGAGGCTGACAACAACAAAATACCCATAGTTTAAACTTAACTGCTAATGTTTGAGCAAGTTAAGTGATAAACGTACTTTCTTTAATTTTCTTTCATTAAGTACCGTGTAAGGAATGTAACAAAACATAATAAAAGTATCTGTTTTATTATAATTTCACTTTACATCAGGGACCGGAACCGTTATTTTACAAAAAACCTCGAAATAGCCCAAATTTTTCATAGTACATTGTGCATCAAGAGAGGTAAGCACGGAATCACTAACGAGAGTGTTAGAAGCCCGACGCCATTAGGCGGAGGGCTTTTATAACTCGAGTTAGTATTCCGCTTACCGTCCGTGATGCATGCAATGTTTTTCATCACACTTGCCGACAAAAAAATAAGTTTTAAGACATAATATTATTAATGACGTATTGACATTTCTATTACTCCCTAGGGAATTTCACTTTTCTATTACTCCGTTACGCACGCAAGGAATGGCGCGCTTAGACAGCAAATGTGATGACAAAATGTTTTATACCCTTTATGTACTACTCAATATTTTATGTAATTTACAATAACATATTTTTAAATGACTCCCTTAACTTAGAATTTATATATCGCAGAACGAAAAAAAAACCGTTATTTTTGTATGGAGAAAATACCTGTACACAGTTAACATTTGGGCAATTCTACGCAAGAATGTATTGTAAATGACCAATTTCTCGCGTGTCCCGTTGTTAATTTTGCAAGTTTTAATTTTCAAAATGATATAACGTGACACGTAAGTTGAATTATAAGTAAACTAGCGACCCGCCCCGGCTTCGCACGGGTACTATACCTACATAAAAACCTATCTCTTGAATTACTCTAGGTACCTATTCAAAAAAATCTCATCAAAATCCGTTGCGTAGTTTTTAAAGATTTAAGCGTACAAAGGGACATAGCGACAGAAAAACTGATACTATGTAGTGAATTAGTGATAAACAGACTACGAACAAATAAAACATGGAAGCCGCACGCCATACTAAATTGCCTTTCAAAAACGGTCCTGTATTTTAGTTGACAAATGTCACCACCTCTTCAATTCATCACGTCAATGAATTTCAACATCAACCTATAAAAACTTAAGTCGCCATTTATAATTAGTTGTGATTGGTCCGTCTAACTTTTGATTGGCTGTATTCTATAAACATTTGTCAAAGATGTTGCGCCGAAATATGCGCGGTGTTAAGAAAAGCGCTATGTCCTGCCCATCTTGGCACAATTGAACAATTGCTTTTGGGGGCATTTTTGAGCTGGCGTTAGACGTCCATGTTATATATGGTCGCAGTAAACAGATAATAATATAATCACTTTTATTACAGTTACATGGATTTACGCATATTCTCTTGTATTTCAGGTTCGATTGCACCCAACGCCAATACAAATACTATTTCCCTCTCGGCTCTCTAAACTTATTCGCCATGAAAACAGCATGTTCGCAATTAACTGGCACACGTGACTTCCGCCATCTTTGCAAGATGGACGTCGGCAATGGCGTCACTCAGTTCTTGAGGGAGCTGCGGCGAGCGGAGATATTGCCTGTGGAAGACGAGAAGGACAGCCGTTAGTATATAAATTAGTGTTACCTTTGTTATTATATCATCAAATTACAGACTCATCTTCTGTCTCTCTCTCTGTTTCTTTATCTCTCGCTTTCTCTCTCTTGCTACCTCTCTCTCTCTCTGTGTCTCTATCGCTCGCTTTCTCTCTCTTGCTACCTCTCTCTCTCTCTCTCTCTCTTTCTCTCTCTTGCTACCTCTCTCTCTCTCTCTCTCTCTCTCTCTATCTCTCGCTTTCTCTCTCTTGCTACCTCTCTCTCTCTCTCACTTTCTCTCTCTTGCTACCTCTCTCTCTCTCTCTCTCTCTCTAATCTCTCGCTTTCTCTCTCTGGCTACCTCTCTCGCTCTCTATCTCTAGCTTTCTCTCTCTTGCTACCTCTCTCTCTCTGTCTCTCTCTCGCTTTCGCTCTCTTGCTGCCTCTCTCTCTCTCTCTCTCTCTCTCTCTCTCTCTCTCTCTCTCTCTCGCCCCTCTTTCTATCTACCCTACTCTCTCTACCTCTCCGTGGTGACCTAGCACACATATCTATGTACGCATCTAACGGGCGCGCGTGATGTCCGCCATCTTTGCAAGATGGACGTCGGCAATGGCGTCACTCAGTTCTTGAGGGAGCTGCGGCGAGCGGAGATATTGCCTGTGGAAGACGAGAATGGCAGCCGTTAGTATATAAATTAGTGTTACCTATGTTATTATATCATCAAATTACAGACTCATCGTCTGTCTCTCTCTCCCTTGCTACCGCTCTCTTTCTCTCTCTTTCTACCCCTCTCTCTCTCTTTCTACCTCTCTTTCTCTCTGTCTATATCTCTCTCCCTCTCTCTCTGTCTATATCTCTCTCCCTCTCTCTCTCTGTCTATATCTCTCGCTCTCTCTCTGTCTATATCCCTCTCTCTCTCTGTCTATATCTCTCTCCCTCTCTCTGTCTATATCCCTCTCCCTCTCTCTCTCTGTCTATATCTCTCGCTCTCTCTCTCTCTGTCTATATCCCTCTCTCTCTCTCTCTGTCTCTATCTCTCTCTCTCTCTCTCTCTCGCCCCCTCTCTCTATCTACCCTACTCTCTCTACCTCTCCGTGGTGACCTAGCACACATATCTATGTACGCATCTAACGGGCGCGCGTGATGTCCGCCATCTTTGCAAGATGGACGTCGGCAATGGCGTCACTCAGTTCTTGAGGGAGCTGCGGCGAGCGGAGATATTACCTGTGGAAGACGAGAATGGCAGCCGTTAGTATATAAATTAGTATTACCTATGTTATTATATCATCAAATTACAGACTCAACTTTTGTCTCTCTCTCTCTCTCTCTCTCTCTCTGTCTCTATATATCTCTCTCTGTCTCTATCTCTCTCTCTCTGTCTCTATCCATCTCTCTCTGTCTCTATCTATCTCTCTCTGTCTCTCTCTATCTCTCTCTGTCTCTCTCTATCTCTCTCTGTCTCTCTCTATCTCTCTCTGTCTCTATCTATCTCTCTCTCTCTCTCTCGCTATCTCTCTCTCTCTCTCTCGCCCCCTCTCTCTATCTAGCCTACACTCTCTACCTCTCCGTGGTGACCTAGCACACATATCTATGTACGCATCTAACGGGCGCGCGTGATGTCCGCCATCTTTGCAAGATGGACGTCGGCAATGGCGTCACTCAGTTCTTGAGGGAGCTGCGGCGAGCGGAGATATTGCCTGTGGAAGACGAGAATGGCAGCCGTTAGTATATAAATTAGTATTACCTGTGTTATTATATCATCAAATTACAGACTCATCTTCTGTCTCTCTCTCTCTCTGTCTCTCTCTGTCTCTCTCTTTCTATCTCTCTCTGTCTTTATATCACTCTCTCTCTATCTATCTACCTCTCTCTCTTTCTCTCAACCTCTATCTCTTTCTCTCTCTCTCTCTCTGTCTCTATCTCTCTCTCTGTCTCTCTTTATCTCTCTCTGTCTCTCTCTATCTCTCTCTGTCTCTATATATCTCTCTCTGTCTCTATCTCTCTCTCTCTGTCTCTATCCATCTCTCTCTGTCTCTATCTATCTCTCTCTGTCTCTCTCTATCTCTCTCTGTCTCTCTCTATCTCTCTCTGTCTCTCTCTATCTCTCTCTGTCTCTATCTATCTCTCTCTGTCTCTATCTATCTCTCTCTGTCTCTATCTATCTCTCTCTGTCTCTATCTATCTCTCTCTGTCTCTATCTATCTCTCTCTGTCTCTATCTATCTCTCTCTATCTCTATCTGTCTCTCTCTATCTCTCTCTCTCTCTCTCGCCCCCTCTCTCTATCTAGCCTACTCTCTCTACCTCTCCGTGGTGACCTAGCACACATATCTATGTACGCATCTAACGGGCGCGCGTGATGTCCGCCATCTTTGCAAGATGGACGTCGGCAATGGCGTCACTCAGTTCTTGAGGGAGCTGCGGCGAGCGGAGATATTGCCTGTGGAAGACGAGAATGGCAGCCGTTAGTATATCAGTTAATAATATATTAGTTCATATCGTGCTACCATTTTATCTGTCTTTGTTACTTCATTTTCCATCCTCTGATTTCTATCTCTCTTACTCTCTCTTCCTTTCTCTCTCGCGCTCTCTCACTCTATCTGTCTGTTTTTTCCTATATCCCTCCTGTCTATTAAATAATTAGTAGAAAGAAGTAAATCTATCTATCTCTCTCTCTCTTTCTCTCAACCTCTATCTCTCGCTCACTCTCTCTCTCACTCTCTCTCTCTGTCTCTATTTCTCTCCCTCTCTCTCTCTGTCTCTATCTCTCTCACTCTCTCTCTCTGTCTATATCTCTCTTTCTATCTCTCTCTCTCTCTCTCTCTCTCTCTCTCTCTCTCTCTCGCTACCTCTCTCTATCTACCCTACTCTCTCTACCTCTCCGTGGTGAACTAGCACACATATCTATGTACGCATCTAACGGGCGCGCGTGATGTCCGCCATCTTTGCAAGATGGACGTCGGCAATGGCGTCACTCAGTTCTTGAGGGAGCTGCGGCGAGCGGAGATATTGCCTGTGGAAGACGAGAATGGCAGCCGTTAGTATATCTGTTGATAATATATTACTTTATCATTTCCATTTTGTTCTTTGTGTCACTATTTCATATCGTGCTACCATTTTATTTTCCATCTGATAGCTACGATTGTGGACTGTAAATGAATAAATGGATATGGGGAAATTGAGAATTAAAAACTAATATTTCAACACACTTTAATACTATATTCACAAGATGCAAAGGCAGACTGATGGGAAAACGTACACATATCAAAAAAGTAAATAATTCAAAATAATATGTCATATATAATAGTTATAAAAAAGGTCGCGACCCAGCCAGTCGCCAATATACCGGACCCCCAGTGGCACACTAACGTCTGGTGGCTACTGGCTGAGTGGTGGCTTCCATTAAAATCAACTTTCGGGCCGGTCTGCGCAGCACCCCTCCTTTGGTGCGAACGTCTACTACGCGGACCGCTCCGTCTGGCCCTAAGTAGGCCTTTTCTACCCTTCCTAGTGGCCACAGACCGCGAGGGAGGGTAGGATCGGCGATCAGCACCACGTCACCCTCGCCAAATTTCGTCGCGTTTTTATTGGGTTCTCTCGGTCGAAGCGTTGGTAGGTACTCGCGTAACCATCGTGCCCAGAATTGGTCTGCAAGCCGTAGTGCTCTTCGCCAGTCGCATCGTCGTGATAAATCTGCATCTGTCAGTGATGAGGTCCACGGTACTACTGATGAGGAGCCCAATATGAAGTGAAATGGCGTTATGGCTTCTGGTGAATCTGGGGAAGATGAAACATAGGTAAGCGGCCTCGAATTCACAATTGCTTCTGCCTCGAGTAAAAGTGTTGAAAATACTTCTTCCTTTAGTGGTTGATTTGCGAGACAGGATCTGAGGGCTGACTTCACAGTTCGCACAAGTCGTTCCCAGGCGCCGCCCATGAATGGAGATGCTGGCGGAATGAAACGCCATTCGATCTTGTGATTTGTTGCGTATTCTACTACTGACTCGTCGTGTAAGCAACGTAGTTCGCGGGAGGCTCCAACAAAGTTTGTGCCATTATCTGAGTGTATAGTGGTAGGCGAACCTCGGCGGGCAATGAAGCGTCTAAGACTCATTATTGCGGCATCTGATGTAAGTGAGTTAACAATTTCCAAATGCAACGCTCTAGTTGACAGACATGTGTACAAAGCAACGTACCGTTTTTCGCTTCGTCGGTGTACCGATATCAATATTGGGCCAAAATAATCAACGCCTACGTGTGTGAACGGCCTTTTGTGATGATCAAGACGTTCTATAGGCAAGTTCCCAATCTCAGGTTGAATAGGTTGTTTTTTCCACTTTAAGCACTGTAAGCAGGAGTTCGCGACGCTGCGAATGATTCCTCTTGCCCTTAAGATCCAATATCTTTGTCGAAGTTCGTTTAAAACAAGCTCATTGAACTGGTGAGTGGCTTTGATGTGTTCGTGGAGAACCAACAGTTTTGAAATTTGGTGGCGGCCGTCGAGAATCATGGGTGCTTTGAAATCTGCATCGACTCCATAAGTGGCGCCTATGCGCGTGTTGAGTCGTAATATACCTTTTTCATCGAGTACGGGAGCGAGGTTTCTTATTCGACTATTCTTAGGTACCGGCTTTGAAGATCGCAAGGCCGTCATCTCCTCAGAAAAGCTTTCTGCTTGAGCATGACGGACCAACATCTTCTCCGCTTCCACGATGTCTGCCGCGAGAAGTTCTTGGGGCGACGTGGTGTTTTCTATATGGAGATTAGAATTTTGATCTATTGGCCGAGATAGTTTAAGCCGAAATAGTCGAGCGCTCTGGAGAACGCGGGCGGTGGCACGTAGTAAACATAGCCAAGAGCTAAAACGCGTTGGTTCTGGTACGATTTTCGATGTTAGAGAGTCAAGGAGCAGAACAACCAGGTCTGATTTTAACTCAGTATCTGGTGAGGTCTCTTCCTCGCCAGAAAAACACTCGGTCGGCCAAGTGCATGATGATTCTACAAGAAATTGTGGGCCTTTAAACCACCGATGGTTTATAGTCAAGTTATTTTTTTTTGGTTTCGTTGCATCATCAGCGACGTTAAGAGAGGTAGGGATCCACCTCCAATCGGACGGATTGGTGGTTTCCAGTATCTCTCCCAACCGATGTGCCACAAATGGTTTAAACGCACGAGCGTCACTCCGTATCCACTTTAGAACAGTAGATGAGTCGGTCCAGAAAGTGGTTACGGAAGGCTTGAGACGATGTGCTAATAAGATTGATTGCGCGAACCGTGATGCTATGAGTGCGGCTTGTAACTCGAGTCGAGGAATCGAAACTGTTTTCAGAGGTGAAACGCGTGCTTTGCTACCGATGAGAGCTGTCGATACTGTGGCGTCGCTGTAAACAAAACGCCAGTAAGCGACGCAGGCATAGGCTTGTTCGCCACCGTCGGCAATCACGTGCAGCTGAACATCTGAAACGTCTGATTCTTTCATATACCAACGAGGGATTTTCAAATCGGCTGCGATTTGCAACTGGGTGAACCATTCCTTGGACTCATTTTCGTAAACTTCAGGTAACCGCGCGTCCCAATCAACGCCTGCTCGCCACAATTTTTGGATCAAAATGCGGCCCCAGATAACGACTGGCATAATTAGACCAAGAGGGTCGTATACTTTCATGACATTTGATAAAAGTTTTCGTTTTGTTAAAGTGTCAGTCGGTATCTGAGGTAGAGCACGAAATCCTAATGAATCTTGGCGTGGGTTCCATTTCACGCCTAATACAGCGATATCGCTACTGGGAGGTAGGTAAACGTCTGAAGTAGCGTCACTTCGTAGTTCCTTTGGAACGAGTGCGAGTGCTTCTGGGTGGTTCGACGTCCATGCACGCATCTCGAACCCGCAAGCCTTATGAACCGTGACAACGTCAACAGCCAGTTGTGCCGCATCAGCAACATTGGAGTGGCTGCCGAGGTAGTCGTCCATATAGTGGTCCTCGATTATTGCTTTGCATGCAGCAGGGTGAGTGGATTCGAATATTTTTGCGTTCTTATTTTTTATATGCAGCGCCACAAACGGACTCGATACTGCACCAAAAATCATCGATGACATGCGGTACTCCTTCACGTCGCCGTCCTTGTCACGCCAGAGAAATCTTTGAGCATCCCTATCCCTTGCGGCTATCTTGATTTGTGGGAACATCTCTCTGATGTCCCCATTCAAAGCCACGGCGCCTTCTCTGAAACGGAATAATATATTTAAGAGTGGGCACAGTAGGTCAGGGCCTTCCAAGAGCATGCTGTTAAGGCTTACGCCTTTCGTTTCTGCAGCCGCGTCGTGTACTGCTCTTAATTTCTTCTTTTGAGGATGAAGGACTCCGAAAATAGGTAGGTACCAACGGACTGATCCATCTAGATTGGTGCAAGATGCATTCGCCGGAGTACGCTGATGGTAAGTCTGTTGGTCTGTTGGTGGTTTATCACGTCTTCTATAAATTGTTGAAAGGCTGAGGCGAACGCTGCATCCTTTGACATTTGTCGTTCGAGAGCCTTGAGGCGTGATAATGCCTGCGGATAGCTATCGGGTATGATTTTCGGTAAATCTTTCTTCCAGGGCAAGCCAACTTCAAAATGGCCGTTGTCGAGTTGACGAGCGGTAGATTCGACGATATCAACGGCTCGTTGATCGTCGATATTTTGACGTGGGGCTATTTTTGTGATACCTAAGGCATCTATGTCATATTGACTTTTAATAAGAGTGTCCAAATCTTCCGTAACGTGGTGGACGAATTCAAGTGGTTTTGACGTTACGGAATATGCGCCGTGGAGGACCCAACCGAGCAAAGTTCTAGAAGCAACAGGGTCGTGCTTTTTTCCACATCGAACTTCGCGACTTAGCGATAGGTACCAATCGGGTGCGCCGATAAGAACGGTAGGAATGACATCGGTGTTAGAAAGTTCGTTGGATAAACTTGATAAATGATCGTAATCCATAAAGTTAATCATGTTTGGGTATCGTGCGCGAAGCCCTAGCGGTTTCATGGCTCGCGCGTGACTAACCAGGTAACGGTCGGGTCGATTTCGTCCGCGAATATAGAAATTGACATAACTTACGTCAAGTTCCTTGCTCATACCACCAACACCTTCAATGCGAAGTCGTTCTTCACAGGAACGCTTCGCGCCGATGCGTGCTGCTACCTCGCCGTCAATCAGCGTCGCAATGCTGCCCTCGTCGAGAAACGCTGTCGTTTCGAACTCGCCATCGGGGCCCTCGAGGACGACCGGGACTACTTTTAACAGGCCACGTGGACGGGAAGTCGATGACCCTGAAGCGTTAATTAAACAATCTACAGTATTTGCGATTTTGACGGAAGAATCGATTTCAAAGTTGTTGCATTTCTCGCTTGGCGCTGCGTTATCTTTGGTGTCAGCTGTTAGCTGGTTACTGCCGTGAAGAAGAGCGTGGTGACGTCTGGTGCATCCTTCGACACCACAACGTTTGGCGCGGCAGTTGTTCCATGTATGCGGGTTGGATTTCAGACATCGATAACATATTTTTGTTTGTTGAACCCAGCGCCATCTATCATCAACTGTAAGACTTAAGAAACTCTTACAGGATTTTATATTATGAGGCCCTTGTTTGCAATATGTACATAGCTCAGATGACTTATCGTTAGATACCGTAACGTGAATGGTTTCCTTTTTGAATGGTAGTTTCGAAGTATTCATTCGAGGTAGGTTCGAATTTGTCGCTGGAATTGGAGCCCTGAAATTACTATCAGCAATAAAATTGTACTTCAGTTGTTTGTCGGCCTCTGCTAGGAGGAAACGTGACAGCAATTCGAGTTTAGTAGCGTTTTGCGCCCAAGGTACGTGCGTAGATGCGAAGTCTGTAAAACGAGCTCTGGTGTGTTCGCTCAATTTGATTAAAACGCATCGAAAAATCTCTGGGGACGACAAATACTCATTTTGTTTGAGCAATGTTAGTGTCGTTATAAAGTTACGTAATTTGTTCGCTAACCCGTTTAAATCTTCAGGAGAACTTAACTTTGGACTGCTTCGTAGTGCGGCGACCTCGCAGGCTACTAGCAGCTCCGGTCGCGCGTACGTCTGCTCTAGCGCCTTCACGATGTCGTCGGGTGCGCTGCAGGTCCACATAAGGGACGCGACGGACTGGTACGCTCGTCCGCGGACCGCAATGTTCAAGCGATCTAAGTTCTCTGCAGGGGAAAAATTTAATTTAGTTCTCTCGTAGCTGCTCTTGAAAGCCATCCAATCGTTGATTTCACCCGAGAATGATACTAATTCAGGTTTCTTCGGCTTATTAGAGAGGGCGTTTATTGCTTGAGAGAGTTTTGTTATAGGGTCTAACGAAGAATGTTCAGATGGGAGTCGTGGTACCACGGGATCGTAGTTAAGGGGCAAAGCGGCTTTTGTGGGTTCTAGAATAGTTGCTCGGTTGACATCAGGAATTTTGAAAGGTACCGTGTTGGTAGGGGCGACCAATGCGGTGGTCAGTGCCTCGCCAGGTATATTTCCACGAGATTCCGTAGTCATGTTAGCATTTTGTTCTGAAACCCAATTCGCAGTGCGTCTAACAGAAATATGTTCACTAGATGAACACAAACTACGAGATTTGGCTGACTTATCTGAAGCTTCCAAAGCGGCGATCTTTGCTTGCAGCTCTGTTTGTTCCGCTTCGGCTTCGAGGCGCGCGAGTTCACGCTCGCGCTCGGCTTGTTGGCGTGCGAGCACAGCTTGTTGCCGCGCGAGTTCGAACTCGCGCTCTGCCTGTTGGCGATCGCGGTCCGCTTGCTGCCTTGCAAGTTCACGTTCGCGTTCCACTTGGCGCCGTATTGCGTCTGCTTCGAGAGCGAGTTTCTGCGCGCGGACGGTCGCGGAAGAAAGCGATGACTGTGTGCGTTCACTTCGTAACCTTCTGCTGTGGACACTAGAAGCACTTTTAGCCGGTGCTTTGACGTTTGGTGGATCGGTGGCGGGGCGGCTCAGGACATTGTCCGCTGGTTGTGTGCCTGATCCACTAGGTAACGCCGAAGCACCGTCACTGGTTGTGGCTAAATCCGGCCGGGTGCTGCGCGGTGAACGTTCACGTCGTTCGCGCTGCACCCGTTCGGATTCCGTAGCCCGGTCTGCCTTTGCCTTGCTGCGTGTTTCCATAATAATGAATATGCGTGAATAATGTAAACAATGATTTCTAGTGAAATGAAATTTACAATGACGTACGTTGACAACTAGTTTTAACAACAAATATAATAGGTGAATTACGGCGAGAATGGACCAAAATGATAGCTACGATTGTGGACTGTAAATGAATAAATGGATATGGGGAAATTGAGAATTAAAAACTAATATTTCAACACACTTTAATACTATATTCACAAGATGCAAAGGCAGACTGATGGGAAAACGTACACATGTCAAAAAAGTTAATAATTCAAAATAATATGTCATATATAATAGCAAGGGGGTGTCACTCCGCGATTCCGTCGCGCGGCTACAAGTACATGCAGAGCGCCCCGTCTCCGTGGTCTATTCAATGGTTGGCGCGCGCTGTATCGGAACGCACGTTTAAATTTACAACGCTGGCTCGTCACGTATCGCGAAATATATCGCTTGCAAATATTAGGATTATTTTATACATGTGCATCTTAAATGAAAATGCCGAAAATATACTGCATAGCAGCATGTTGCAATAATTATAATGTTAATTATCATGACGCGTTTTTCGCACAGCCGATGCGTCAGAGATACTAAAAAGTAAGGAACATAATAATACACTTATTACCTACATTCGTAGTAAATTAAATTCTCAGAAACTCAAGTCAATTACAGACAAAACGGTTTATTTTCGGGCGAATTTGTCAGTAAAAAAACGGCACATTTAAATAACGTAAAAAACTTCGTTCTCTCATACTCTTATTGAATTTCGCGCCTTTTGTCCTAACATATTATTTGGTTGTCTGACTTTATTCCCCTAATATCAAATAGGTACACTGGTACATATAAGAGAAAATGCCGTGTTACGTCTGCCTTACGATTGTGATTAAACCATTACTTATTTATGCTGCTTTTGTAATGAATGCGTAGGTAGGTACCTAACGTAATTCTTTATTTTTAAATGCATTAAGCAGATATATTATATTAATTTCTGCACACCTCACATACTGTCTACAGATATTTTTAGAATGTTCGTGTTATTATCAGGATTATTCGGATGGATATTCACCTAAAGTTAGCGAAGTCGTGTTGCTATCTCACTCACACCTCAAACAATGCCGCCCGGGCACGCGCGGCCGAAGCACAAAGAAGGTGCCGACCGAGTTGAGACAAATATTTTTGAATCACGTGTATGAAATGCGTAGGTAAATTCTATAATCACGCATGAACTAAATTGTTGAATCAAGACGAATGCTATTAACGCCGTTGATTATCATTGCAGTAATGAATTTGTCAGACGCCTCATAGCGCCGTTCGTTATTTTATTAGTTTTCAATAATTGACAACCCTGTTTTCGACGGCGTGCGGCTTATAAGCGACCTTTCCGCCACGCAACACGGCCCATTTCAGCTGCTCGCGTCGCCTCGCGCGCCGTTTTGTTTGGTAATAATAATTGTGTAGGTACATAAAAAGCCGGCATTTGTGAACATCAAAGCAGTGAAGCTTCTGTACTTTATATATTCTGTGATAATAGTTATAAAAAAGGTCGCGACCCAGCCAGTCGCCAATACTCTCTATGTCTATATCTCTCGCTATCTCTCTGTCTCTCTCTCTCTCGCTACCTCTCTCTATCTCACTCTGTCTCTATCTCTCTCTCTCGCTACCTCTCTATCTCTCTCTCTCTCTCTCTCTCTCTCTCTCGCCCCCTCTCTCTCTCTCTCTCTCACGCCCCCCCCTCTCTCTATCTAGCCTACTCTCTCTACCTCTCCGTGGTGACCTAGCACACATATCTATGTACGCATCTAACGGGCGCGCGTGATGTCCGCCATCTTTGCAAGATGGACGTCGGCAATGGCGTCACTCAGTTCTTGAGGGAGCTGCGGCGAGCGGAGATATTGCCTGTGGAAGACGAGAATGGCAGCCGTTAGTATATAAATTAGTGTTACCTATGTTACATCATCAAATTACAGACTCATTTTCTGTCTCTCCCTCTCTCTTGCTACCGCTCTCTCTTTCTCTCTCTCTCTCGCTCTCTCTCTATCTTGCTACCTCTCTCTCTCTTTCTGTCTCTCTCTCTCTCTCTCTGTCTCTCGCTCTTTCTCTCTCTTGCTACCCCCCTCTCTCTCTCTTTCTCTATCTCTCTGTGTCTCTATCTCTCGCTCTCTCTCTCTTGCTACCTCTGTCTCTCTCTCTGTGTGTCTCTATCTCTCACTCTATCTCTCTTGCTACCTCTGTCTCTCTCTCTGTGTGTCTCTAGCTCTCGCTCTCTCTCTCTTGCTACCTCTCTTTCTATCTCTGTGTCTTTATCTCTCGCTCTCTCGCTCGCTCTCTCTCTCTCTCTCTCGCCCCCTCTCTCTCTCTATCTCTCGCCCCCTCCCTCTCTCTATCTCTCGCCCCCTCCCTCTCTCTATCTCTCGCCCCCTCCCTCTCTCTCTCTCTCGCCCCCTCTCTCTATCTAGCCTACTCTCTCTCTCTCTCCGTGGTGACCTAGCACACATATCTATGTACGCATCTAACGGGCGCGCGTGATGTCCGCCATCTTTGCAAGATGGACGTCGGCAATGGCGTCACTCAGTTGTTGAGGGAGCTGCGGCGAGCGGAGATATTGCCTGTGGAAGACGAGAATGGCAGCCGTTAGTATATCAGTTAATAATAATATTACTTTATCATTTCTATTTTGTTCTTTATGTCACTATTTCATATCGTGCTACCATTTTATCTGTCTTTGTTACTTCATTTTCTATCCTCTGATTTCTATCTCTCTTACTCTCTCTTCCTCTCTCTCGCGCTCTCTCTCTCGCTCTCTCTCTCTCTCTCTATCTGTTAAATAATTAGTAGAAAGAAGTAAATTAGTGTTAAATGTTATTATGTCATCAAATTACAGACTCATCTTCTCTCTCTCTCTGTCTCTATCTATCTCTCTCTGTCTCTCTCTTTCTCTCTCTGCCTCTATCTATATCACTCTATCTATCTATCTCTCACTCTTTCTCTCAACCTCTATCTCTCGCTCTCTCTCCTGCTATCTCTCTCTGTCTCTATCTCTCGCTCTCTCTCCTGCTACCTCTCTCTGTCTCTATCTCTCGCTCGCTCTCACTTTCTTGCTACCCTCTTTTTCTCGCTCGCTCTCTCTCTCTCTCTCTGTCTCTATCTCTCTCTCTCTCTCTCTCTCGCCCCCTCTCTCTATCTAGCCTACTCTCTCTACCTCTCCGTGGTGACCTAGCACACATATCTATGTACGCATCTAACGGGCGCGCGTGATGTCCGCCATCTTTGCAAGATGGACGTCGGCAATGGCGTCACTCAGTTCTTGAGGGAGCTGCGGCGAGCGGAGATATTGCCTGTGGAAGACGAGAATGGCAGCCGTTAGTATATAAATTAGTGTAACCTATGTTATTATATCATCAAATTACAGACTCATCTTCTGTCTCTACCTCTCTCTCTTGCTACTGCTCTTGCTACCGCTCTCTCTCTCTCTCTCTCTCTCTCTCTCTTGCTACCTCTCTCTCTCTGTCTATATCTCTCCCCCTCTCTCTCTCTGTGTATATCTCTCCCCCTCTCTCTCTCTCTGTGTATATCTCTCTCCCTCTCTCTATATGTCTATATCTCTCGCTCTCTCTCTCTCTCTTGCTACCTCTCTCTCTCTCTCTCTCTCTGTCTATATCACTCCCTCTCTCTATTTTTCTGTCTCTCTCGCTACCTCTCTCTATCTCACTCTGTCTCTATATATATCTCTCTCTCTCTCTCTCTCTCTCTCTTGCTACCTCTCTCTCTCTCTCTCTCTGTGTCTATCTCTCGCCCTCTCTTTATTGCTAC
The DNA here is from genome assembly GCA_025490895.1 of Thaumatotibia leucotreta. Lineage (NCBI taxonomy): Eukaryota > Metazoa > Arthropoda > Insecta > Lepidoptera > Tortricidae > Thaumatotibia > Thaumatotibia leucotreta. The sequence continues at coordinate 16,003 of JALPQI010018950.1, forward strand.
CTGTCTATCTCTCGCTCGCTCTCACTTTCCTGCTACCTCTCTCTTTCTCTCTCTCGCTCTCTCTCTCTGTCTCTATCTCTCCCTCTCTCTCTCTCTGTCTATATATCTCTCTCTCTCTCTCTCTCGCCCCCTCTCCCTATCTAGCCTACTCTCTCTACCTCTCCGTGGTGACCTAGCACACATATCTATGTACGCATCTAACGGGCGCGCGTGATGTCCGCCATCTTTGCAAGATGGACGTCGGCAATGGCGTCACTCAATTCTTAAATGCCGACGCCGGGATTCGAACCCAGAATCTCCAGCTCCAGTAGGCAGGGTTACTACCTAGATTACAGAAGCGGCCGAATGGAATTCTGAAGTTTTTTTTATTTATATTAACCGTACAATTTTTAATATATATTTATTTTCAAAACTACAATTTATGTACATAGATTAAATCTAACTAATCTACTTAACGTAACCTAATATCTAAGATTGGCCCTTGTGGCATTGTACCGAGGATGCTGGCGACATTTCCTCGCTGTATCGCAATACTGATGCGTTGTGCGGGGAAGTCGCCAGCTCTTCGGTCTTTAGTTACGTCAACCAGACGTTTCGCGATCTCAGCAAGCAATTTGCGTGCGCTGGACCCCATGAAATTAAAGTTTCTACGCCAAACGGTACAAAATCGTAATCTTAGCCGAGGCTCTTATATTTATTAAGTTATTATTAATTCTAAAGTTTTTTTTCATTTCAGCATACACCATGTACTATCTCCTAATAGAAGGAAACGCGTTCCTGTGGCACCAAATTCGCTGTATCATGGGAGTATTGCTTCTAATTGGTCAAGAGAAAGAGTCACCTGATGTCATCAAAGAATTATTGGATATCGACAAAAATCCAAAGTAATTATTTATTTATTAACTATTCTTAAAGGACGAATGCAAGAAAAAAATATACATGGGTGAATCATCTTTTTTCTGGCTGTTATTACCATGGTTACGGTCGCCTGAGTCACGCTGATTTTATGCAAAATTATGCTACTTAAACCATGTAAACACGATGGTTTACTATTAATCAGAAATGACATTTAAAATTAGGTTGACAGCCATGTATTTCATTACGTCTTGTATAGACGAGGTGTCTTAAAATCCAAAAACGCTCTGCGTGTTTGCCCGAATGCGTTTATAGGAAATAGACAATATAGACTTGTCTTGACATCGGTAAGGTAGGGGCTTAAAGGTGTGTTCACGACCCTGTAAATGAAAAATCAATATACAATTGATGCTATCGTAATTTTTGTTATAATTAAGGCCCTGATTTTTTTTTAAATCAATCCTGAGATAGAATGGGATGTAGCTTTTAATATTTAAAAAGTTGACATTCATACGTGCAATGTAACGTTTCTAAATTGAATAACACTTTGATTTGATGTGAAAAGATTTATTTTATTATTTATAATTTTGTAAAATATTTTTGGTTATTTCAGAAAACCTCAATACAGTATGGCGTTGGATGTACCACTAAACTTGTTTCACTGCAGTTACGATTTGGAGCAAACACAAAAATGGATCTTTGATAAGGACGAACTCAAAACTGTTATATCCCAATTGCAGGGTGAATGGACTATTCATAATATCAAGTAAGTTTATTATATAACTAGGGGTCGGAACTATAGGTGCAAAACTTTAAAATTGACATATATTGGAACACTTTAGCCAAGAAAAATACGAATATTATTGAAAAATCTGTATCCAATTTTATTCCCTATCTCGGAATCTTCAACTTACAATGTGTGGGTGTGTAGATATGTATATTTATGGATGTATGTGCTATGTCCAGTCCACTTGAGCAGTTTTGTTAAAGTTTTGCACCCATAGTTCCGACCCCTAATTATAACAACAAAAAGTTTGTCAAAAATTTGTCCTCAACTGTGCGCTTTTCTCGTAACTTCCTGCCTCGCACAGCTAAACTTTGGAACGAATTGTCAGAAGCGGTGTTTCCGGACCGATACGACCTTCAAACCTTCAAGAAAAGAGCTTACTCCCACCTTAAAGGCCGGCAACGCATTTGCGACGCCTCTGGTGTTGCGGATGTCCATGGGCGACGTTAATCGCTTTCCATCAGGCGATTCGTCTGTTCGTTTGCCACCTATAGCATAAAAAAAAAATAAAAAATAAATAGTACATTACGACACAAGTGCGAAAAACATGAAATTCGAAACGAGTGGCGAAGTTTTAAAACACGACCGAAGCGAGTGTTTAAATAGACACGAGTTACTAATCTCCTTTTTGCACGTGTTTCGTACGACTTTTTTTAGTACAGGTTGTACAGAAGTGCGAGAAGCGATTCATTGATTTATTCATCATCATCATCATCATCATCATCAGCCTATGATAGTCCACTGCTGGACGTAGGCCTCTCCTATTAACTTATAGACGCATTAGGGGGTAAATGCCCATAATCGCCACGCTGAGCTAGCGGTCGCAGTAATGTGTCCACTATGATGACGCTGCTGCCCATCATCAATCTTTAATCAAATATGGTCAGTGACACTTCAATCCCTTAGTCGACTCTTACGACACCCGCAGGAGGAGTTGGGGTGGTGACAAATGTATTCTTTCTGCCGTCACCACACGGCATTGATGTATTATTAATGCACTATTATTTCTCTAGTTTATGTTATTAACATTTTTTCAGATCCACCATGATAAGAGACTCACTACATCAGCTAGAAAAACAATACGACACGTTTAGTGAGACTTCAGAGTTGGAAAGAAATATTACAGCACACACAGATTGTCTCCTCCAAGGAGTTAAACCTAAGGTTTATGTGCCTTTGTTGAAGAGACAGACTTGTTGTAAGTATTCAAATACAGGGTTACTTTTTCACCGGTACAATCAATTTTACCACATCATTGGCACGATAATAGATCACATTTATCAAATAAAATTAATAAAAAAATCTTTATTTTTTTCTATTTATCCTTCATGCAAATGTAACATAATGGGCGCACTAATTACAAGGCGTCAACGGTGCGGTATGACGAAGGCGGCGGGGAGGCGGGAAGGGGGGATCCACATATTTTAAACAAACAGTTGACAGTTCGAGCGTTTTGCTAATGGGCATGATGACTGACAAGTCAAATCAGCATTTTTTTTCGAACTGTCAAAACGATCACCACTATGGAGTTTTATATGAAATACTCAAATGTGACGTCACGTTTGAGCACTGCCAAATGACCTACTCTTTTAAGTTCTTTTCAATTTATTAAAAAGAAATTATGTACAAAAATTACTGCAATCTACATCTTAGTAATAATTTCTTCGTGTATTATGTTGTGCATAATGTTAAATAATTTATTTTAATTACAGTCATCATCCCTATTGTGCACGTTCATATACCTATGTGTAATACGATTTGCGGATAAGTTCGAACATTAGGGTTTTAGTTTTTTTTTTTGTTACAAAGAGGTAGTAACAAAAAATGCTAGTATTTTGGACTACCATTACATGTGTTGATTTATTGATTTGGTGAAAAAGTAACCCTGTGTATAAGGGTGAATCAACTTTTTTCGGTTTGTTATTACCATGGTTACGGTCTCCTCAGTAACCCTGGTTTTATGCAAAATTATGTCATTTAAATTATGAAAACATGATTTATTTCGTACGACAATTGTCACAGATTGCCCGCGAAGTTTCAACCTGACAAGAAATTTATCGCTTGTCGCACTAGTGCGTAAAAAGCACTATTTGTACTGATCATATGGTTTTCTTTTACAGCAAGTCTAGAAGAAAGAATAGAATACTACAAAAAGAAGAGAAAGACACCAAGTGATGATGTTAGCACAGAAGATTAATCTTACATTAAAATAAATAATTATGTTTTTAAATATATTGTTAAGAATTAAAAAGTGTTTCATTCAGGGATCGGATAGCGGTTTTTGCTCCATACAAAAGAACGGTTCGAATTCCGTTCTTTTTCGTTCTTCGGTTTATTTTTTTTTTGTTAATGGAGTAATTGAATAATATGATGTTCATAATTACATAAAATGTTGAATACTACATAAATATCGTAAAACATTTTAAAATATTGAGCTATATCGAGGTTTTTCTAAAAAACCGGTTCCGATCCCTGGTTTCATTTAACATTTTAAACGCAATCCCATCGTGTTTTTATGCGACGCAGGTAGACAACTGAGCTCTTAGCCCACCTGATGAAAAGCAGGAACTGAGGCCCATGGACATAGTGACCAAAAACCGCCTATGCGCTGCCTACCCTGAGGACTTAGATGGATTAATTGCCTCTATCTATGCCAGTAATTACACCGACCATCTTACCCCCAAACCGGAACACAGTACTAACTATTTAGCGGCAGATTAACGGGTAAGACGGGGGTAGCTATCCGGGCGGATCCTGATCGAGGTCCTACCATTAGCAATTTCACCAAGATCCCATCATCAGACCATTCGACCCAAATCAATCTCAGTAATAAGCTGCCGAGAAATTACATAATTAAATGACAACTCAGTAGATTTTGACACGCTAAGTAGATACGTTTGTTAGATCTATGGTATATAAGACATCTGTGGTTGCCATCTTAGAATGAACATTTGACAGTTTAGAAATGAGCCTTATATAATGACGTTAAGACTATGAACTAAGCTATGAACTATCGGCTATAAACGAACAAAAGATACGCACTCCCGTGTAAATAAAAGAGACACGACGATACTCGCGCAGCTATCAGCTATCACTGCTGGGCGAGTATCGCCGTGTCTCTTTTTTTTACACGGGAGTGCATCTTTTGTTCGTGTTTATAGCCGATAGTTCATAGCTTAGTAGCTCGCAGTGCAACCAGTGCCCTACACGGGTGTATCTTTTGTTGGTTTTTATACACCATAGCTTGGTAGCTCGCGGTGAGACCAGTGCCTTATGTTTTGATCGTTTCTATAGCCGATAGCTCATGGTACTTGCTCGTAGTGGAACCAGTGCCTTAACACGTTCGACGCCGGTGACACGCAATATGTGACTGGAAAAACTGTAATCCTATGTCAGTGACACACATAGGTACTTGATCAAAGTAATCTCATTCTTATGCCATTCACTCCTATGCCAGTGGTATAAAAATACGAACGTTTTTGACACAAGTGCTGTGTCGCCGGCATAGGAGTACAATCTTTTCGGTCACACATGCGTGTCACTGGCATAAGATTTCTATCATATAATTTCGATTGGCATAGTATTAGTAGCACTTAGTGAAACACTACCGGAGGCGAACGTGTTAACTATCGTCGGTGATAGTACAATACTGCGTAACTACCAAAACAGAGAGTTCAAATATCAAACAATTGACACTCAAATTGAACCTAAATTGAATTTTCACACCACTTATTCGAATACGGGTCTTTTCTTTCCTGCTAGGAGGGATCAAAGTGATACTTTTCTGTTCAAGAACTTTCTATTGCCAGCCTAAAAAAATACAATAAAACATGAAAATAAATAGTACGTTCATAATTGATAAAAATTTCTTCAGAATCGATTATTTGCATGGTGTGGAAAGCAGTACTTATGTGTCACATGGTATCAAAATTATTTCGTCTTGGGCGTTAACGCTTGAATCCTTTATTACGCTCAGGATTCTTTAGAATCCCTCCCTACGGTCGTGATTCAAAATATTGTAGAATCCGTCGCTCCATTCAGGATTCAATATACGCCCACGTCGGAAATATACCAATTCGATCCCTTGTGACACAATCTACTATTGTTAGTTACGCGGTATTGCACTATCACCGACACTATGCACCTAGGTTTTTTTTTTGCAATCAACTAACATTACTATAACAAGCTCTATAATTCTTGCCTTACCCAAGTTAAGAAAATTAAGCATTATATAATAGGCACGAGACAATGACGCATTTGAATTCCATTTGAAGCACGATTACGTTTTTTTGCAAAATTTCTTCGACACTTGATGCCATGATTGACTTTGTTAGTGATTAAGTACTTATTTTTAATGGTGTGATGCTAAATACGGCAGTGTCTGGTTTTATCATACAAAGCACTTATCGGAATAATCTGTTAGGGAGTTAATTGTTGTCTACTTTTGTCTACTTATCGTGGAATTGGAAATAAACAATTTGGTTGTCACGATAAATTGGCCTGCGAATTGAATAACAAACTAAGCGACATCGAAAAAATAGGTTTTAAATGCCGGTCGAATATCGGTATAACAATCTATGTAGTCGACAAATTTTGTAGCCAAAAACCGTGTTTAAAGGCTCATTATAAGAGGTAGGATTAAGCGAAACATCAAAATATCTGAGGGCTGGGCGCTAATCAATTACGTTGAAAAGAATAATGGACCGCCAAATTTCTTTTACAAAATATGTAAAACTAGCAGTTACCCGCGGCTTCGCCCGCGTTCTAATATCTATTCACTGCGTTTTAATGTTTTCCCGCGATTATCTCGCGTTTGCCTTAACCGATTCAAGTGTAGCGGATGGTGCTTTTACCCGCGGTTCGGCCGCGTTCTATCCATTTTTATCACGGTCGTATTAAACTTAAGACCTAAAATCAAAATGGCGAACTTTTCTTGCAATTTTGATTTCAAATTCCATATGATGAACTTTTCATCTTCTCGGTATCGATTTTTATCAATATTAAATCAAAGTTCTAGAAATTTTAGATGCGATAGCTTCTCACTTTTTGTACCTACCTCAAAATCGTTATGAAAAACTCCCTTGGATCCTAAGATACCGATTTTTATTAAGGTCGGATTCAAACTAAATAAATTCAAGGTGCCGACCATTTTGTGCAAATTTGACCTCAAATTCATTACTTGAAACGTTTTGACATTTCAGATATCGATTATTATCAAAATCCGCTATCATATTATGGCCATCTTTACCATCTGGTAACCGACGTATGTTTTTATCAATAAAAGTTTACATACACACTCACATAGGTGATTGTTGTTTTTTGATGATAAACTGTCATTTGTCGTTTCCCAGGCCTTACAAAGATGACCATAATTCGCCGAGCTGATTAACATTTGAACTAAATCAATATTGTTACCGTTTCTTGCAAATTTGACTTCTGCTTCATTATGATGAACAGATCAGTCAGAACTTCAGATTACCACCGATTTTTATGACGGACAATATCGAAACGGAAATTGAATAGGCAGCCTTTTTGCAGTTTGTTAATAAGAACCTCTGGGATCCCGATACATCGATTTACACAATTGGATCAGAAATGACGAAATTTATGGTTACGGCTGTTTTCACTTTATAAAAAACACCTTGGATACACAGATATATGTACTTTTGATTACTGTCGCGTGAAAACTCAGAAAAACTTAAAAGGTTATTAACGTTGGTTAACATGCTATATTTAGAATTGATTGAATCAGAAATAAACACAAAAACGATACCCCTATCATAACCCGCAAGCCCGTTTATGAGACCATAACAGAGGAGATGGTATTTCACGTACACCTTGGTACAGCGACACGATAGACTATAGAAACGATAACCATATTGTTTTTTTACTGTTTAACCTTTTTAGCACTTTCAAGAGTTGAAGTCTCAAAAAACCCTAAAACATGTCTTTACTCATTTATGTTTGGAATAGTGTGAAGTTTCGGATAAAACAGTTTATATAGTCAAGTTTTCCCGTACAAACTTTAGACCCCCATTGCACTTTCTAATGAGTGGATTTTGACTTAACCTTTTTTAGAGCACCCCTACACCCTCAAAGAAACCTACGCGCTATATTTGGAATTTCTAGAACCAGAAATAAACATAAATAATAAAATTATATTGATATTTTTCGAATTTTACCCCATCACACCATAACCGTGTACATAGTATTTCACGTCCGCCGCGTTAAATTTTAAAATCGTTATTGTATTCGTGATCTACGTCCCGATAAACCATAGAAACGATACCCAACCTGATTTTTTCACTTCGTCACCCTTTTTACCTTTTTCAGGGGTTGAATTTTCAAAAAACCTTAAACATACCTTTACTCAATTACTTTAAAGAATACTCTTGCGAAGTTTCGGATAAAATAGTTCAACTAATTTTATTTCGCCATACAAACTTTGGACCCCCATTTCAACCCCTTAGAAGGTGAATTTTGAAAAATCCTTTCTTAGTGCTCGTCTACACCATAAAAGGAACCTCCGTGCCAAATTTGGAGTCTCTAGGACCAGGGGTTTAGGCTGTGCGTGCATCTTTGTCTGGGAGCTTCTTCTTTTATATAAGTATATAGATATTGTTGCCGATTTAGTACATTACGAATATTACGAATGTAATAAAAGAACAATATAGTAAGTGTCCTAACATTTGTACCTATTTACAAAGATTTTCGACACATATTTTTGCCCCTGACTGTACAGTGATTAAAAGTGCTCGTAATTCTGAGTATAATATCTAAGTAAAAAAAATATATAAATATTAGATATCATATACTTAGGTAAAAAAGAAAAAAGATATTCGGTCGGTCGGTGAAGACCAAATGGCCGAGCGGCAACAGTCACGAAAGTTGAGTTCGTTCGTGGGTTCGATCCCCACCTCTGACGTTGGTGATCGTGGTCTCTTTTCTTTGGTATACACAGTTATACACAGGGTGAACGATATGAAGTGTTGCTAATTTCAAAGGACTGCGATTTTTTCTTGGCAACAATTTATTGCTATAAGTAAGAAAAAACAAGAGCAAAAGTGATACATTTTGTGATTAAATTTACTTTGAGTACCTAAATATCTTACTACTACCTTTTGCCTTGACTATGGTCTTCAAATGGTAAAAAAATATTTGCTTGCAGCACGTTTGTGACCACTCGACGACAACGACGCATAAGGTGCAATCTGCGGTTATTTTGTCATCGTAGATAGCACTTTGTACGTTGTTTGTAGGGAGGGTTGAATCTGTTATGAAATAAAAAGCAGATTGTACCTTATACGTTGTTCGCACTGGGTGGGTAGTGGTATGTGCCAGTGAAATACGATCACTTTCTTCATTGCATTTATACTAGCATGTTTAATTGCTCTCACCTTTCTCTTCAAAATAGACTACATAAACAGTCCGAAACTCAGTGCACTGGAGAAATGCCACGTCAAATTCATTTTTTAGCCAGTTTTGGTTCATACGAGCTTTATAAGCCGAAGCTCAGTTTCGTTCTTATGTTTGCGGTCTACAACCTAAATATTTGCGTGCATAAAAGGTGCGTTAAAATCAAAAGAGCATTCGCTGTTCTATTTCCCGTTCAACGAAATCAACCAATCACGTTTTGTGTAACGATCGAATTACGTAGAGTGGGGGTTAGAATAGCAAATGCTCTTTTGGTTTGAACGCACCTTAAGACTTAAATGCTGTGTCCAAAACACATTTCCGATAAAAAGCCACTATTACTTTGACACCAGACTTAAAATAATCTACTTGGTAACACTTCATATCGTTCACCCTGTAGGTACTATACATAAAGCTTAAAAAAATGGATATCACAATAGAATAAAAATTGGTTCACCTTTGAAATAGCGTCTTGTGTTTCAATTTCAATGATAGACTATGCTTATGCTTAATTTTATCCGACTTTATACTCACTTTTAAACGTATAAAGTAGGCAGATAGCTATTTGTGGTTAATAATAATAACCCATAATTGAGTTAATATTGCTAAAAAGCTAAAAGACTAAGCTATCGTGTTTTGCAACATGATATCCACTTAAAACGGAATAAAAATAAGTTGCTAGAACCGCATGCTTTGACGTGTTTTTCATAATTAAATTGACATGCAGGCTTAGCAATATCGTCGATTGTAATATGTATGAATTAATGTAACCACCAAAATGATGAAATTGAGTTAAGTATACTGTTCGACTGCAAATTTCCTGCTCTATCGAACGGTGTATTTAAAATATTGATATCTAGAAAAAAATGTCGAATACGTTTACAAAAACTTTGCCATTTTAATAGGTTTCTACGTTTTTTATTAACGTATGTAAAGGTTTCCAAAAATCATAGACAATATTTTAACGTAAGTACGAATTTGTAAGTACAAAACATGTCTTTCCTGTACTCACCATATTTTCATAAACGTCACTGCTGTAAGCGCCGTCTGCATTGTATGGCTCATAAGCAATTCGGTTTCAATTTGTGAGTTACACTAAATTCCGAAATCCACTTTTGATGATTTTCATTGATTTGTTAACGTATCTCCAAATTTTTTTGAAAATATTTAACGTAAGCACCAGCCATTTCCTGAACTATAAATGTGGTCGCAGTTAGTAACTGTCTATCAAATAGACCTCTCAAAAATAAAACAAACAAGATAAACATAATTTCAATAGGATAATTAACTAAAAAGATACAACATACTTTATAAATGTCCATTTCGTTTTTTGGCCCTCCTGAAAAGTCGTCATTTGGTGGTTACATAAATTCATATTACAACTGACGTATAGGAATGTACAAGTTGCAGATCATTCTCAAAACTGCGGGAATATACTCGGAAATTTCCGAGAATTTTCATGAGAATTTATGAGTAAGTTCTCATTGAGAATCATTGAGAATCACATTTTTATGAGTTCTCATGGAAACCCATGAGAACTCATAAAAATGTGTTATAAATAATTATTTAAAATCGTTAATTTATTTATTTATTTAGCTATTAAGGACATCAACAGCAATTACAAAATACTTAATCTATGAACATAAACAGTAAACAAAGCCAATTAAAGATTAATAAGTAGAGTCTCCTAGCATAGCCCTCTCCATTGCCCTTTGGGTGACTTTGAGCCTTCTTATGAGGCCCATTGTAAGCGACCACGTTTCAGTCCCGTATGTCATCACTGGCAACACACACTGATCAAAGACTTTCGTCTTCAAACACTGCACGTAGAACCGATGGCCGTTGGGGCGGGAAGGTTCTCCAGTGGCGGCCACGAACCGGAAGGCCTAGCGTGGGTAGGCCCCCCACAAGGTGGACTGATGACCTGGTGAAGGCCGCTGGATGCGGGTGGCACAGGACCGGTGATTGTGGCAATCTTTGGGGGAGGCCTATCTTCAGCAGTGGACGTCTTTCGGCTGATATGATGATGATGATAATGACCCCAACGAATGCTACATTAGAGTGACAAAGACAAATGTTCGAAACTTGCGGATTTCGAAGTTCGCGGTAGGGACGCTGAAATTCGTGAATTTCGAGCATCTTTCCTAGTCACTCGTCGTCGAAGGCGCTACCGGAGTGAAAGAGATATTAGAGACGACTCGAAGCCACGAAATTTACTCCAATAGGAATAACCAATATGCCATTCTGCAATCGTATACAATAGGTAAGCGATAAGTCACGTGACCATAATAATTTATGGAAATGGTCACGTGACTTTGTTCGAATCTACCATTCTCATACATTTATTTATTACTTATTTCCAGGGCCCGTAATTTCCATGCCGATGACATCAATTTGACGTCACGCTCCCAAATAGTTTTATTGTTAAATATTAATCATTAGTCGTCAGTCATTTCAGAAATACGTGCTTTACGTTAGAGAGGAATTCTATTTTCTACGTAATAATATATGTGTTATAACAATATCATTTAATAAAATGTATGTATAAAAACAAGTCGAATAGTTTTATTTATTTCACGTGTAAGTATACCTACTACTTTTGAAGTTATTTGATTAAAATGATTGACGACTAATGATGTATAAGATGTTATTAATAAAACAATTTGGAATCAACGGAGCGTGACGTCAAATTGATGTCATCGGCATGAACATTACGGGCCCTGCTTATCGCTCATCGTATACGATTGCAGAATGGCATTGGCTAGGCCTGCTGTTTGAGGGGGATGAACACAATTACGTTATTTCTATTGTTTAGTAACTATAAGATAGCCGGTGTAATTACTGGCATAGATAGAGGCAATCCATCTAAGTCCTCAGGGTAGGCAGCGCATAGGCGATTTTTGGTCACTATGTCCATAGGCCTCGGTTCCAGCGGCCCTACCGCGAAAAACGAAATTCGTACATTTCGAGGATTTGTCTCTTTCACTCTAATGATAATGACGCCTTCATTTGAGTGACAAAGAAAAATCCTCGAAAATTCCGAATTTCGATTTTCGCGGTAGTAGGCCAGCTTTCCATCAGGTGGGCTGAGAGCTCAGTTGTCTAGTCGACACATAAAAAAAATGACTTCCATCATGGAAGCAACCTTTAAATACTTGATTGTTAATTCATTAGTCAACAATCAACGCGTGCCGATAGGACTGAGATTATGCCTTCAATAATCAATACCTATAAATTTACATATCGATGCAAAGTACAGGCTTTGGCAATGGGGGCACTTGCCCCTCTCATACTGGACTTATGTATGGCTAGGCGGTGTTTTAAGTATAAAATACTATCATATCATAGGGCAGAGCGCTCTAATTTAGGGATGATCGACCCTAAGCCGATGAAACAAAAGAATTAAATAGGATTCTAAAGGCCGAGTCACACCGAATGCGTGTGCAGGACGTGCCGTGGCGTGCGCGTTGTAGCGTATGATGTGTCATAGTAGATGGCGCACAGCTTCCACGTCAAGCGCACGTTCTCGCCAAGCACGAGGTGTGCTTGTAATGTAGAAAATAAACATGACTCGGGAAGAAAT
>JALPQI010018951.1:0-18762 GCA_025490895.1 Thaumatotibia leucotreta
AGCAGCGTCATCACATCATAGTGGACACATTACTGCGATCGTCAACCCGCTTGCTCAGCGTGTCAATTATGGGCATTTTACGTCCTCCTAGGCAACTACTTAGGCGTCTATACGCATAGGTAGTTAATAAGAGAGGCCTACGTCCAGCAGTAGACTGAGATAGGATGACGGTAATGATGATGAATGTTTGAAAAAAACATTCCAGTCGAGTTTATTAGAATTTGATACTGATTCAACCCTTTCACAAATCAATACTATATCTGTTACCTATTCCTTGTACAGTCGAAGACAAAATAAGGGGTATACAAAAACGTTCAAAAATATGTCCCAGTACACTCTAATGCTGTGTAATAAGAACGTCGTAACATATTTATGAACGGATTCTTTCGATACTTATTTTTGCACTTGACTGTACCATATCTCCCCTTTATAATGGCAACCTTTAGTGCAATTTCGAACCTGTGTATTGTCAAAGTGTCAGTCATACAATCGTAACTCTAGCCACTATCGGCTGGGTACATCTCTGACGTGCTGCATTGTGTGACATTTGGATAAATGTCAAAAAAGGTCAAATCGCAAGTGCATGCTTTAAAGTTTGAATCTATTCAAATGTCAAGATCGGCGCTTTGATTGATTTAGGTAGTCGTTAGATATTTAAATAGTTTGGGTCCTCTGGAAATAGGCGTCTAATTTTCATGACCCTTTCCAAATACTTTCCAAAAATTAGTCAGTTAAATTAAGCCACAGGCCGATGTCGTTTTATTATTATATACATAGACAATACGCTTTAAAACATTTCTAAAAAGAAGTTGAGTTCAGATTTAAGGGGACTATTTGACCACTTAAAAAAATAGATCAGTAAAAATAATCAAATGTTGTCAAATCAAATACATATAACCGTTCCAATGATAAAATACATTTTTTTATTTGTCTCAAAGCTTATGTAGTTAATAAAACGAATGATTTTAGTAGGTACATAAACTTAAGGATCTTTCAAATATTCTCCCAAGTAATCTAAAGCACCCAACTAACCTACTTTTCTTATCTTATTCACTTAGCATTTCTCTAAAACCGTAACCAAAGATTTGCGATCCCACATTCACTGGCACAATGACCTAACGAAACAAAAAACAAACCTAAAAAACTACTCTTAGTCAGTCCATAGTTTACAACCTCTGCCTTTCAACAAACAAACTGTACATCCGAATATAGACAGTATTTTAAACCACGTAACGACCAATTTCCTTTCAATAGAATAGTTCCTTAGGACCTTTCTCGTCCGTGTCATTTTCAATAACAATTCCGTTTCTACGTTTTTGTTTCGAGACCTTATGTGTTAGGTGTTATGGTTGAAAATGGACAGTAATGTGTTGTATTTTGTTATGTTTAGTAGGTTCATTCATGGCGGCCATATGTTATCGATGAGTCAGCGGCGGGACCTTTGGGGCACTTTTATAGGCTTTTTGTGAATCCTGACCTTCTCGAAAGAGTGTTTTGGGATTTTTATGGAGTTTTTGTTAACTTGGAGATGCAACAAAAAATATGTATTCATTTCGTGGAATGGACCAAAAGAATATAAAAAATTAATAATAAGATCTATTAAATTTTTATTTTTTAAATGAATGATATTCGAATGACGGAATTAATCTAATTTCAAGAAGCAGAGAATAAGGATAATTATAAGGTAATTAAATGTTCAAGATTTAGTCAAATATTGATTATATGATTATATATCAATCATATTAATATAAACCTGGGTGAATCAACTTTCTTCTGCCTATTATTGCCATGGTTACGGTCACCTGAGTCACGCTAGTTTTATGCAAAATTATGCTACTTGAAACTATACAAACATGCGTGTAGTTCATGTTTGTAAGTGGTCCATTAAGGAAAGGGCTTATTAACACCAGAAAAATGCATATTCAGTTAACTCTTGCAATAATGTACATTAAATTAACAGTACCTAGATTGAAGACCGAGTGTAGGTAATAACTTATAAAAAACGTCTAGATCGCGTTTACGTTTTCATCGCCATTTGTATGAAATTGACGATGAAAACGTAAACGCGATCGAGACGTTTTTTATAAGTTATTTTATTACCTACACTCGGCCTTCTGAACTATTCAATATAAACTTGACTACGGAATTTGTATGAAATTGACCATGAAAACGTACACGCGATCGAGACGTTTTTTTATAAGTTTTTACCTACACTCGGCCTTCTGAACTATTCAATATAAACTTGACTACGGAAGCCAATAAAGCATACAAAGTATCGGTAAAGTATATTCCTCATACAACTTAACAGACACGCTGCATTCCCCACAATGTATCATAGAGCCCAATAAATTCCTATAAAGAAATTGCAATTTCGATATCACACGCTCTTAACACAAACGAATAAAGTCTCTTTTAAATCCTTCACAAAATGTCGCCACTATACTTTTGCAAGCTCGTATCTGCAACGCTTACTTCATGGAAAAAACACCCGTATTCAAAGAGGAAGAAATGTGATATTTCCATGAATTAAGTTGCTGAAGATCCGAAGTTGTCGTATAGCGACGATATGCAAGAAAATTGCAAGGATTTTAAATGTCAATGGAGAATGTATGTTATTAGTTGGTGGTAGGGTGTGTTTTTGTTTGCGTGATAGGGCTTATTGTAATGTCGTATCTATCTAGTCGATCGCGGGTACTGATTGCCGCCCCCGCAGGCGAGGCCGGTTGTATCGCGATAAATTACCACTTTTTTTATCTTGAACCTACATGTTATTTATTAAACGAGTAATTTAAAAATTAAACTAATCCGGGACATAATAACGTAATATTACATTTCCAATGTGTCAAAAATTTTAAATTAATTATATACCTACGAGAGTTACGAGTGAATCAATTTTTTGTATGTTATTGCCATGGTTACGGTCACCTGAGTCCTGGTTTTATGCAAAATTATGCTACTTAAATTATGTGAACATGCATGTAGTTCATGTTTGTAGGTGGCCCATTAAGGAAAGGGCTCAAAACCACCAGAAAAATGCATGTTTGCATAGTTTAACTAGCATAATTTTGCATAAAATCAGTGTGCCTCCGGTGACCGTGGCAATAACAGTCAGAAAAATAGTACATTTCAATACAAGTGCAAACATTTTTTTTTTCGACGAGGGTGAATGTTGGGGCCCGAGTGAAACGAGGGCGACAATCACCCGAGTTAAAAAGAAGTTTTTACACGTGTATCGAACGACTTGTTTCTTAACAAGTGCCTTAAAAAGAGAAATTTACGCACGTGGAGCGTGCGCAAAGTTTACTTTTCTGCACTAGTTAGGAAAAATATATTTACCCACATATTGGTAACGTGATCTCGACATTTTGTATTTTTATTTGCGATTTCGGCGTTAGTCTCGTACTAAGAGATGTTCAATATATTATATATACGGTGTTTGCGAGATTATTAGTGAATCAGTATGCTTAGCACATGATTGGCGCGATAGTATCTCGCCGCGAGATAGTCTATCCGTCCCTCTTTTGTTAATAGCTAGTGAAGGACGGGAGATCTATCTCGCGGCGACATACTGTCGCACCAATCATGTGCTAAGCCTGCTGGAAATACTCTGTAGTATAGTAGGTATCTGTTATGAACGAGTGCGGAATGGACAGTCTACAGTTTAATATAAGTAAGTATAGGGCCTGAGTGGCGAACGACGAGCGGCGCGTCAAGCGGGGCGGACCCCGCTGGCCCGTTACACCCCCCGCTTGAGCGTCTACTCCGCTATGCTATTCTCTTATTCACACATTCGACGCTGCGTTCGTCAACGAGCTCGACGTCGAGACAGCCTTGTCTAAAATCCTATCTGTTTTATTTGACAGGAATTGAGGCTGTGAGCGAGGTTGTGGGCGAGTTCGTCGCTGTTTTTCGTTAGAGAATACGAAGTTCGTACATTCAATGTCAAACTCTCGACGCGGTGTAGTTCTAGCTCACGCCGCATTCGTCGCCGAGCACTAGTGTTGTTTAACCACTTGAACGTCCACCCCGCGCGACCATATTCCGGTCAACTGTCCGGGTTTTTTTAGCGACGTACGCCCCGCGCTGCGCAGTCACAAGATTTTACAAAAACGTTTATATTTTCTAAACTACTTAAGGTATAATAATAAAAAAAATCAGGAGTATAAATGAAAATACAATTATTAAAATACAATGATAGTCATTGTAAAATACCTAATGATTTTGACTATAATCAAGGTTAAACTTAACACATCGGTAAAAAAATAAGAAAGATAACCTTCATATTTTAAACTCACTTGACAGGTATCACACTGTCAAAAACTTAAGATGATACACATTATCGTATAGAGCACACGTTCCTGATCATTTTTATGTATAATAACCCCAAAAATATGTAAATTAACGTGAAATACTTACGACATAACTAGGAGTCCTTAGCAAACACTCAGGCAGTTTGACCCAACACTGACAAATTATATTTTTTTATCGACTGAGTAACGAGCGTACACTGCCATATATAATTTTTAGCGCAAACTAGTTTATTAGGCTACGTTGTTGCAACAAGGGAATTAGGAAATAATGCCTCTATATTTCGCTAAATGCCGCTATAATCAACTGTGTCTCCTTCGACTTCATTGGATAGTATAGCATCCACGAACAGTCTACTGCCTTTTTTGTTTGGATACTATGCTATCATCGGACGTTCAAGTGGTTAAAGTACATTAGTGAATACCATTTTTAGGCTCGACGCTAGCAAGGCGGTTTCCTTAGTGAATAACACTGCAGGTCTTAGATTAACCGCCGTTTAGCGCTACCCGTCAGGTACAACCGGCCCAGGATGCCTAGTAATAGGTACAATCGGAAAACCTGTAGGATAGGTTGTAATCTCTCCTATCTCTAGCCTGAGTGGGTGTAGGTTCGAAGCTCGGGAAACATTTTGATTACAAAATGGTTTTGTATTCGAGATTGCTGTGGGGTCTACTGAGTCGAAAGATAAATTGTCAGCTGCAGTTTTGGTGGTAGGTACAGTCACCATCAGATATATCAGAGCGACCGGGTGTTTAAAAATATCTGAGCAGGCTTCTATCGTCATGTAGAAATTAAAGGTTCAGTAGCTGTAACACTTTGCATATATCGGTAACGTTAGGTTTTACACTGAAAAAAGTTTTTTAACAAAGTGACTTAGGTTGACTATATTACGAGGAAACTTTGATATATGTAACAAATCCTTGCTATCTAATTTACAAAACTAAAAAGGTTGAAGTCGATACCAGAGTTCTGGTTAAATCAACAAAGAACATTGTACATTATACCAAACAACTGGTGAAATAAAAAAAAAACTGGTGTAATCAACCAAATTAATTTAGTAGAATGCGAACATAAAAAGTTTGATAAAATAAAAAAAAAAATGTGATAGGACCCAATCAACCTTAATTTCTGGTTAGAATTACGCAAGATCTGATAAATTCAAGTTAGCATTTTTTTCAGTGTACCCGACACGTAAAGCAGGCTATCGCGCTCGCTCCAATACGTCAGTGTGAGCCATGTGTGAGCGCAATAGAATGCATTACGTATCGAGTAAAACCTAACGTATAATAAGTCCTGTAAATATTTTAGGCACTAAGCGCATTGATATTATACCTTGGACGTTGACTATTATTTTTTGACGATATGTACTTCTAAATTTCGACAACAAATCACCCGTACCTCAACATAAGATGCAAAGTAGGGTAAACTTGCCTTAATCGTACTCCTGCCTAAATCGTACCCCAGCAATATCTTGTGAATTGAAACTGCAGAAGCGGTGCAAGTTTTATAAAACTGAACAACTTGGTCGGTGTGTAACATCATTCGAGAAACAACCCCACAGTGGCACTCCATCGAAAATTATTCAATAAGTTATTAATTTCGCTGTTTTCGATTAATATTTAAGGTCGATTCTTAAGGATTTCAATTTTGATCGCAATTAGCTATGTAAATTATAAGTATTTTGCTTAATTCTTTACTTATTTACGCTTTTAATTACGAGAAATATTATCATCAGTTTAACCACAATTTTTTTTATACGGCAATTTTTTAATCTTAGTTATCTTATGCCTAAATCGTACTCATCACTTTGTTCTATTTCGTACCGGTACGTTTTAGGAATAATCGTTTATTAGACTGTATAAGATAAACATAACCAATGGATAATACAATACTTAGTCATGTAAAGTTATAGAAATAACCCTCTGTGTATATTAACAAAGGAAATTAAAAAATAAATAAATTTGGTCAGGCTCATGTTGTAGGGAGGAAACAAAATAAGAGACAATAATTTGTGTATCTACGCAATGAAGTCTGGATCCACTGACATTGTGCTGGAGTCGAGAAATATTCTCGTAATGTTATTTTTGTCAATGCCATGATATTATGCAGTCCGACAAACAATTATGGATTGAAAAAAAAACGTAAAATGTTAGTTTTAAATCTGAAATAAGCAAGCAAGAAAGTCAACAATATAATAAGATTAGTGGCTAAATAAATAGTACTAATATCCCTGAATATCATTGGCTATAATAATGAGACTATAAATAATGATATAATCTTAATTTTCATACTAAGTTACGCCGGTACGAAATAGGGATACAGAGGTACGATTTTGGAATACATAGTCTTAAATCGTACTTTTTCCACTTTTTTTGAAATTGTGTTTATCTCAGAATATATTGAAGTTCAAAATTAATTTGTTACTTTAGTCGATTAGTAAATAAATAAAGATTCTTTTGATATCATAAACATATTAATTTCTTATTTATATATCCTGATATTTAGCACTTTCTCTTAAGGGGTACGAATTAGGCAAGTTTCGTAGTACAGTCAAGAGCAAAAGTAAGTGATCACCTTGTGCCTTATCACAATGGAATGAGGTCTATAATCGAACAAGAATGATCACTTACTTTTGCTCTTGACTGTACATACTACCAGGTTCGATCTTACCAAAGTAATCAGCTTCGAAATCAAAATTCGGGATCTTACCTGTAAAAAATAAAATCATACGTTAATATTTTTCATACTGCACTTAGTAGGTACTTTACATAAAAAACGAAATAGAAATTGACAGCGTACTTATTTTTACTTAGAACAATTTGGAAAGCTACAAATAAGATCATTACGTTTTTGTACTGTTTTTGTTTTAATACTTCGCATAGTTTCCCATCATCATCTTCAAATTCTATAACTCGTCACCATTTTAAACTTTTCCCAGCTAATTTCGAGCGCTCAGTTCTCTTCAAAATGGCCACCAATTCATCACGAGTCATTAGCGTCCCGAAAGTGACACTCCATGACACTACGACATGGCGTGTCATCGCTTTTCCAAACGGGCACACACGGCGGTCTGTATACTTTGTTCCATCTGTCAGAGAGCGCATCGTATTAAGAAAGCCGTTGTATCAAGATCCGTAAATTCGTATTAGGTAGTTTCACACAGTTGAGGTGAATGATAACCAGGGCCCGTAACTTTCATGCCGATGACATGAATTTGACGTCACGCTCCATTTAGGGTGATCCGAAATAGTTTTATTGTTCATTATTAATCATTAGTCGTCAATCATTGTAATCATGTACAAATATCTTCAAAAGTAGCATATTTACTCGCGAAATAAATAATTCCTACTTGATACGTGCTGTACGTTAAAGAGGAATTCTGTTTTCTACGTAATTATTGAAATGTGTTAACAATATCATAAAAAAAATGTATATATAAAAACAAATCAAATAGTTTTATTTATGTTTCACGCATCAAGTAGGTGTAATTTATTTCACGTGCAAATATACTACTTTTGCAGTTATTTGTACATGATTAAAATGATTGACGACTAATGATTAATAATAAACAATAAAACTATTTCGGATCACCCTAAATGGAGCGTGACGTCAAATTGATGTCATCGGCATGAAAGTTACGGGCCCTGATGATAACACTCACATCTAAATAAAAAACATCGAATGAATGAATTACTTACTGCGACTTGAGTCAAAATATTGAAGTAAATCCGTTGAACAAACTTTTTCGTCAATGCTATTAGATTTGCTGTCAGTACAAAAAAGAGTACTAAATAATTCTATTAATTTCGTGTTGTGATTTGTAAAGCATGTCCCGTACAAACACGGTTTTTCTCAAAATTACCAGAGTAGTCGAAAATTGCTCAAAAAATGTACATATTAACTAATAACTCGGAAGAAAATTCAAATTACTGGAATATACACGCGTTTGTACAGGATATCCCATCTCCTTGTGTGCTTAACCTCAAGTCTCGTGGAACTACCTATACTTGGATGAATGTTTTTTTTGTCTGTTATTGTCATAATTACGGTCACCTTAAAAACCTTGAGTTAACATGCATTTTTAGTTAAAATTCACACTTTTTTTATTTCCTAATGAAGAACAGTATATACAGATCCTCTTGGAAACCTATCTTAATAAAAATAAATACCCTCTTTAGACTCTGTTACTAAATACGGTTATGGAGTTTTTACTAGTTTTTTTTTGCAAAGATTACGGGTAATCACCATTTCAAGGATCCAAAGGAGACGGGTCGTCCATTGGATTTATAATTTTTTCCTACATTTAAAGCAACAGCTCGCCTAGCTAATGGAACGACCGCGCTGCGCTAATGATTTGTCAACGTCATCGTGATTGGGTAAATTCCTTCTGGTATTTTTTATTTTATGTTAAGTTGTTAAAGATGAAGATTAAGAAGTTTGGGTGGATCAGAGATTTGGGCAGGTTGTTTTAAAAATAGGTTTTTATTTTTTATTAACGGATTAATGAACAGACCACCATGGTATGATGTTATGAAAAACAAACGCAGATATTAATAATAGATTTCTCTACGAATGTTTTGGAGGATAGCATGCCTTGAGCATTGCTTATTTAATGAAAAGTTCGAGTTAAAAATATTGTATGAATTAAAATATATTTCTGAAATGTGTATCAGAAAACATTTAAAATAAAAAATCCTAAATATAGACGTGGATGGCATATAAAAAAAATATCGAGTTCTCCAACGTCGGAGGTGGGATTTGAACATTGAACACACGTTCTAAATTTTCACGGTTGAATAGGTACCTAAACCACTCGGCCACTAGAGCGTGCCTTCAGTTAGATGCCTTTAGGTTAGATCCTTTTAGGCAATGTTTGTAGGATTATTTTGAGTCCTCTTACCTGTTCAACATAACAAATAACTTCAAACTTGAAATGAGAGAAACAAACCAGCAGTAAAAAGCCTCTTAAACCGCCTTTTTGCGTAAAACCGTAATTTGCAGTACTTGTTATGCAACGACTGTTTTAAGGTGAAATTGTAAAAATTAACACATTAACCATATTGAAACAGTATGACAATGTATGAACATATATCACCATGAGCAGTTCTCAAATAGTTTGTACCAGAGTTGAGCAAAAATTAATACAATTATTCTTTTCAATTACTTTTACATCTGCATGTGTGCTTTGTAATCTAGATTACAAAATACACATACAAATATAATTTTCAGAAGTAATCAGATTACTTTTTGCTCAACTCTTAGAAAATTATTAGCGCTAAAGAAAGTTGCCGATGAGTTACCAATTTCCTATTTTATTCCGCATTTTTTATTGACTTAAAATCAATTTTTGTTATGTTTACATGCTTAATGCTTAGGTATATACAAATAATGTTTTATATTATTTCAAACTTATTTCATATAGATTGTTGTTTTAACTTAATTATGTGAAATAATATACAAATATTGATAATAATGCAAACATTTATATCACACAAGTACTTACAACTACTAGTCAAAAGATGAAGAAACTGTACCTACTCGTACTGTCTACATTGTAGATACTGTGACATAATGTTAAAAATAAGCGCAGGACAAATTTTTAAATCTTGCTCTCACGCAATTTCAAATAATGAGAAACAAATGACACAAATATCCGGTGCAAATTGGATTAAACCGGATTCTGTCAAACCGAATTTGTTTCTTAATTTGAATGGCCTGTCATTTATGTATGCGGTCAAACATGTACGAGGGCTGTTCTGAAAGTTTTTAGTTGCTCCGGTTCTATTCATGCGATTTAAATTAAATTTATATCATTGTGTGGGACATTTCAATACTTAATATGGTTAATAAATTTATGCATGTAATGGGAATAGTTTTTTTATTATATTTTTTTTACAAAAAGCTGTTTTGTATGAAATTTAACATTGTATGGAAAAATTGGCCATTTTTGACACATTGAAGCATATTTTGTATAAAAATCTTTGAAAGCCGTACTTAAATATACCCGGGATAAATGATTTAGTTCATTTTGCGTTTTTTTAATTATAATTGAAGAACAATGATTATTGATTGAATGATGATTTTTACAATATTCGAAATTCCAATTTTACAGATTACGATTTTTTTCGATGCCTACTCATTTATGATTAAAGTAAAGGATATCACGTAATTTGTACTTAAAAATAACGGATATATGTTCAATTACAAGTTCCTATAAAATAAAATAGTTTTATAAGCGAATGATGTTCATAGCATCTCATTAAAAAAGTGTCTTAAAAACCGGCATCATTGTCATTGGAGTAAGGCTCGACACGTCTAAGTAAAACAAAATAATAAAAATATATAAAATCTTTACTAAAACAAATTTACACCGCCTAAAGCGTCATTGAAATATCCCTCAAAATGGTGTAAGTTTTATTGAAATCACATGAATAGAACCGGAGCAACTAAAAACTTTCGGAACAGTCCTCGTAAAAGTAAGTTTTAGAGCTGAGCTTTAATATAAATGACTCTGCCTTGTAGAGTCGCCATCATATTATATCGAAGCGGCCACGATGTTTAAAAATATTTGAACATGCTCTGACGTCATAATAGAGGCCTGGATGCTTAGCCAAGTTGCCAATCGCTAGCGCTTAATCGTCAATCGTAAACGTAAGGCAGGCAACTGTCTTTGACCCTCTAATATGAAAGACTGACAGGGAAAACTACGATACGCTACTAAGCGCTAGCGATTGGCAACTTGTCTAAGCACCCTGCCCAGATATTTATGAGCACTCTGGCCGCTCCGATCAATTTCAGAGAAGATGGAATCCTTGTATTACATCTGTAAAGATGGAAAGACTTGAGTTCACTAGCGCTTAACTTGTACCTAATACTCCTACCGAGGATGCATTTCAGAAAATTATATTAAATTGCACTCACTCTGCTATTGAATGTGGTACAAGTTACAAGAGATATACAAAAACAAATAATTTATTCGTGGCAAATATATGTAACAAACAGCATGACAGGACAGACAAATTCAGCATTTAATATTGTACCACGAAATGGACTCGCCTCAGCATAATGTCGACCCGAAAGCCAACGTTGATCTTCCAGCGAGCCCATTTTTTTTGTTGTTGATAAAATTATATTTATAATTAAACTTCATTATCATTATCAAGTACTGAGCCCGCGTTCACGCCTCGCGAGTCGGCACCTACTCGTATACACGTGAGTTTAACCGTTTTATTATATTTATAGTTATTATGCCTCACGAAAGTTTAAATTCGTTTTGTCAACATTAAGAGAACATCTTAAAGCTCTTGACATCGAGTAATCGTATATATTTAAGCTGCAAGTATCTACGTCAAACTTACAAAATCGTGAATTTGGAGTATTGTCTCATCAATCCAATGAAAACGTCCTTGGAGTGACAGAGATAGATTCTCGATTTTTTTTTATACCACGTCGGTGGCAAACAAGCATACGGCCCGCCTGATGGAAAGCAGTCACCGTAGCCTATGGGCGCCTGCAACCCCAGGGGTATCACATGCGCGTTGCCGACCCAATAAGAACTTGTACACTCCTCTTTTGAAGAACCCCATACTGTAGTCCAATGGGAAAACCTCGGCAGGGAGCTCATTCCACAGACGGACCGTCCGCGGGAGGAAGTTCCTCTGAAGCCGCACGGTGCGCGACCATTTAGGTTGCAACGAATTTTACGAATTTTACGATTTTCGCCGTTGTCGATACCCATCAGCTTAATACTTGCACCAATCACAACGCTCGTTGCAACAGGATAAAATTAAAAAAAAATCATAAAAAATGTAATTACGATACGACTCCAGTCTTGCGTGTTCACTCGAGTTTTACGTAAAACAACCCAACATCAAAAGGTCTTAAGTTTGTATACCAATATTACGGAACTACGACATTTTAATTTCGTCTTGGAAGTACGCGCGAATGAAATAAAAAGGGCTTAAGTGCAGATGAAAATTGTATGGAGATACGATGTTTAGTTTTATTATATAAATCACTGGAATCGAAGTCATTCAGCAAGAGCTTAAATTTATGGCTTTTAGAGACGTTTCAATTGGAAATGCTTTTACAGTGTCTACGATTATATTTGACAGTTTGCAATAATGTTGCTTTTGTGAAGACTATGTTGGCTATAAGGTTGAGTCACTACCTATTTATACAATATACAGGACGTCCCAAAACTACGGTACATTTTTTTGTAACTTAATTTTTTTTCTTATATTTATTTTCAAAACTACAATTTATGTAAGTAGGTACATAGATTTTACCAAGGATGCTGGCGGCATTTCCTCGCTGTATCGCAATGCTGATGCGTTGTGCGAGGAAGTCGCCAGCTTTTCGGTCTTTAATTACGTCAACCAGACGTTTCGCGATCTCAGCAAACAATTTGCGTTCGCTGGGGCCCCATGAACCTAAAGTTTCAATATCGTAAATAGGGTATTTTGCTGAAATAAGACTTTATGTTATTTAAAAAAAAATAGTAATTCTGCATTCACAGATTTTCAAAAAATTACTTACCTCGTCTGGGAATCAACCCACCCGAATATAAAAAAATAAAAACATTCGGTTTTTATGATGTCATTCGAGATTCGAGAGCATGCGCCTAAAGAAATAATTCTTCTAAAGTAACATAGTATCTCAGAAGAAAGGAAAATGGTAATTCGGAGATACCGAGTACATACATACACATCAGCATAATGATAATATTATTATACAATTACATAAATATTTTGGAAATAAGTCCAAAGTAGGAGCTTTTAAGTTTTTATTTCATACGTTAGCTTTGTTCTCACGAAACGTGTGAAGCGTGTTTTTTGTCTTTATTGAACCAAGAAACCTGTTCCAATGTGAATAAAAACACGCGTGTAAAAATCTATAAACGATTCTATTTATAAATAGACGTATTAATTCTTTTTTATTATTATCAAACCGCGATTAGGATTGGGATTCGAAAGTACTGTAGACACAATGGTGTATAAGTAAATCTTGAATATATTCATAATTATATTCATTTATTCATAGTTTAGGTGCAGAGACTTGCAGACAAAAGATTAATTAATCACTCACTACATCTATAAACAACTCTTTTCTTGGTAAATTTTATGTCATCTGTTGGGTCAACAGTAGGTACTTGTGAATCCCTTTCTGATTCCGGTTTGATAATAATGCCTGGCATGCAGAGTGCAATAATAATAGCAGGGGCCAATTTCTCAAAAGCTTGTAACTTGTAATACAAGTGGAAGTCTCTTTTTGACACTATTAATTAGATAAGGCTTTGTCAGCCTCCGTAGCCTAGTTGGTAGTGACCCTGCCTACGAAACTGGAGGCTCCGGGTTCGAATCCCGGCGAGGGCATTATTTGTGTATTTATTTATCACAAATATGTGTTCCTTGGTCATGGCTGTCTAAGTATTTAAGTATCTATATGTATATATCTATTATACATATCATCGCTTGGTACCCACATCACAAGCCTTAATTGAGCTTACCGTGGGACTAGGTTGATTTGTGTAAGATGTCCCAAGATATTTATTTATTTAAGGACTTCCGCTTGTATTACAAGTTACAAGCTTTCGAGAAATGTAACCGTTGGACATATAAATATCGTATTCTAATTAGGAAGAAGTTAGTTAAGTTTGGATGCAGGTCGCATCTAACCGGCACATGTGGAGGTCCAGAGGGGAGGCCTATGTTCAGTAGTGGACGTCTTCTAGCTGAGATGATGATGATGATGATGGTTAAGTTTTAGTTCGTTTGATTAAAAAAAAATTATGGAACACCAAACCATCAAGTTCCCAACTTTTGTTTTGCGAATATCATTTGCTTATTTATTTACATCGTACAAAATAATGCTAACCAAATAGGAAAATTAAACAGCAATATATCAATCTGTCTTGTACAAACTTTTTGTGAACTTCTTTTCTATTTTTGTGTTTTAGATGCGTAAAAAACTAAAAGCTATTGAAAGCAAGATACGAATTACGGAACATTGCTGTAACAAAGTTATAGCAAGGATAGCAGAATAGCTAACGTACCTTACTAGTTGGCCCACAAAGATTATCTTAACTGAAATCTTAATTAAACGGGCCGATGATTATTGAGACACATTCCAGCCTTCATTACATGTTTGATATTGTGGAACAATATGGTATCTTATAAGTTCGTAATAAATCTAGTTGATGCGTATTGGTATATTTAGTATTTTACACAATCGTTTTAAAATAGCGTTTTTAAGTCGAGTACCATGTTTAGGTCACGAAGCTTATTGAGTGGCCTAAGTAAGGTACGAGATTAAAAAGCTTGATTATAACACTATTGAGAACAACATTTTTTCTACGAGTCAATAAAAATAAGTAAGCAAATTTAAATAAGGAAATAAATACACTTGGACAATAACGAGATAAACAAAATTATTCTCCGTGACCGGAATACCCCATTTCTCGGTATTCGACTTTGAAGTCCACAGTAAACATTACCGCACTAATTTAACCGGTTCAAAATAGTCAGGGAATTCAAAAGAAATGGTAACATGATAAAATTCTTTATTGCATACAATAAAATTAGAGCACACAAAGTTAAAAGTAGAGTAACACGATGGGCGGTCCTATAATTACATAGATGCATTCATTGGCCATTCATTTAGTCACGTGTCGATGGTAGTAAGAATTCATTTGTTACAAATCAAACTCTTCCCCTGAGTGTCGTAAGAGTAGTGTCGACTAAGGGATTGAAGTGTCACTGAACATTCGTTTGGTAAATGATGATGGGCAGCAGCATCAGTAAAGGAGACACACTAATGCGATCGCCGTCGTATCACCGTCGATCGATGTCGACCGAGTTGTTTCTTTTTCCCTTTTATTGCGTAGTAATAAAGGTTTTTATAAATAAATTTAGCCGAATTCGCGTCAATAGGTTTGCGGAGACCCTAATGCTCCATACGGAGAGGACTGAGATAGGCCGGTCGTGTGATTCATTGCTGTACTGTATTTTCATCACGTGTTGCACTTTACTCAGTGCCTTAATCGTTCATAATTTCTTTAACCACGTCGCATTTACAAAACAAATGTAAGAAATTAGTTTACAGAACGCATATGTGCGTTAAGGGCATTGAGATAATTAATTAACTCACAGTATTGTTCAAGACTATAAGTAAATGTCAATAAAATGCGTTGGTGGCAGTGAATGCGTTTATAAATATGTATAATTATTAACACACTAGGCCAAAAGCACAGAAACGAGTATATTTTGTGCAAGTGTCACTCAACTATGATGAGTAAGTTTATTATTAAATCATCGTAAAACTATTTTTATTACCTATATAAAAGCGTTTCTATCCGAACATGATTAATATATGAAAACAAAAAACACAAACATTTTTTACTACATTCACGAAATCTGTCATTAAAACAGTTAAGTATTACACATTGACTACACCGATTTACTTCTACTGATTACTATTTGCCAAGTTAACACACACTTGTATTGTATTATTCACAAAATTCTTCCTGTGCTCAGCTGCAATCGGGCTATTTTCGTACAACTTTAAAAACTCGTTCAGCAAAAAAACTGCGTCTATTGCTTGTTGGAGACTTGGCCTAGAATTGGCTAAATATTCTGTATTTTTAGTTTCTTCTATTCTTTGAAGTTCAACTTGATCTATACTAGAATTGTCAGATATTTCACGATTAGCAATCACTTTACTAACCTCTTCGCCTGGTAGTTCTATCGGTGGATAAGATATATCATTACCGTTACACAGATTTGCATTATGTATGTACATCATTGTTTGATCTAATTTGTTCGATCTTTCATTCTTGTACCAATTCAAAATAAAGTCTCGGTCCTTCCAAATAGTTGATACCCTCTGTGAAGTAAATCCAAGGCGTTTACCAGCAGCACTTTTCGGTTCTCCATTTAGTATTGCACGAATTAACTCAATTTTTTTATCCATTGTATAAAAATAAGCTTTCCTTCTGTTTACATTCATGTTCACACTTCGAATATCTGGTTGAGACTAAAGCTCCTCGATTGATAGGACTATCGGTTTTAACACACAAATGGGAAACGAGCATAAATAATGGCACAGATGTGTTTCTTACAGATAATCGAGAAGGGATAATTGATGTTTTAAGGTAAAACACTGAAGGTCTGAATATTTTAACATCTGGCTACCCAAATTACCCATACTACCCACAGTACCCACAGATGTTGATGCATCGCCCAATTTTACGAGGACCTTTTCGTTAAAAAGAGGATTTTATTGAGTTACCTAAGTTTGTTTGAATAAAAACATACTTACTTTCTTCCATCAACAAAAAATACAAAAGACGTACCTATTTTTTATTACGAACTTTGACGCGCTTTATTCTTTTACTATTTCGCATAGGAGTACCAAATTCATATTTTACTTTTACACAACACACAAAAAAAATAAAAAAGCCTTTTATTTCTTTCAGGATTACTACAATGTCGACAGTAAATAATTATCTATATTTTAAGTTAATCATTTCACAAGACATATTTCACATTAAATATGGCAGCAGAATTAACTCTCTAAAATTTGAACGGTCAATTAAAAATCATCCTGTTCATATACCTACATATACATATTTAAAAATGGTAGCATGTTATCGAGGAGTGTATTTAAAAAATACTGCGTAAGATAAATGAAAACACATGTGTGCTATAAAAAACTAATTACCATATTAGGCTCAGTACAAGTCGTTGTCAGATTTTTTGAGATTTCTTCTTTCCGGGTATTAATTTGATAAGAAACTGGTTTAATACTTTCAAGTGGGGTTCGCTGACTTTTTGAGGTTTTGCATACATTACAAGTAACTGTTTATTCGCGTCTCGAACTTGGCGCGAGTTTCGTCAAGTTTTGGCCAAGTTTCGTTCTGTTATTGTTTTTGTAAATGGAGATTAGTTCGGGAAGTTCCCTGTTTGGAAGTTTTGGGTTTGTTTATTTATATACTTAATAAAAGTCAGTGAGACAGTATAGGTAGGTGTTTATGAGACGTAGTAAAATTTTTAGGGTTCCGTGGTAAATTAGGAACCCTTACAGTTTCGCTATGTCAGTCTGTCCGCAGCATAGCTCAGTGGCCGTTAGTACGACAAATTCGTAATTTGGTACACGGTACAATAAAATATAGAAAAAAAAAGATTTTCGAGTAGGTACCGTACACTTTGACACGTAAAGTGGGGATGATTTATTTTTTATATTGCTGCAATCCTATAGTGTGGAGTATCGTTGAAAAGAGTCTTTTAAAAGAATAAGGATCTCAAAGGAGAGCTTTTTTCCAAGTTAATATTTTCGAAGATACCACTTCAGATCAGCGAAAATGTAACATACAACCCTGTAATATTAGGGTCTGTATACTATCACCAACACATTAATGTATGCACTTTGCAATCTCACAAATGGGCTCAGTTGGCGATGGTACCGTATCGGATGTCGGATGGCACTTTGCGGCGACCGAATGCCCATTGCGGTCTTCGGTTGCGAAACCTTATATCGCCATCCGAGCCTACCTGTAGGTACCTATATATGTACGGGTATGGGACTACTGTCAGTTGATTGAACGTATGTAACCCTTATTACAATGACCGTAAAGCTCACGAATAATCAGTTCAGTACGATAGCAATGCTACAAAATGTCCTCGGTTGCCTACCAAAACGTACCTACTATAAAAACGTGGTATGTCAGAACTGAATTGAATCAAAATTGAGATAGTTACGAGCTTTATTTCAAGTAGGTAAATATTTGATAATTAGGCTATGAAACAAACTAAGCTATGAACTATCGGCTATAAACACGAACATAAGATACGCACTCTGCATCTGCACTCCCGTGTCAATAAAAGAGACACGGCGATACTCGTCCAGCTATCAGCTAAGTATCACCGCCGGGCGAGTAACGCGGCGTCTGTTTTTTTACACGGAAGTGCGTATTTATTATATCTTTTGTCCGTGTTTATAGCCCATAGTTCATAGCTTAGTAGCTCGCGGTGAGATCAGTGCCTTAATGAGTTTCATAGAAGCATTAGGTGGTATTTATTGCTCATAATCGCCACGCTTGGCAAGTCGGTTGACGATCGCAATACTGTGTCCATTATGATGACGCTGCTGCCCATCATCAATCTTTAATAAATGAATGATCAGCGA
This sequence comes from Thaumatotibia leucotreta, assembly GCA_025490895.1. Lineage (NCBI taxonomy): Eukaryota > Metazoa > Arthropoda > Insecta > Lepidoptera > Tortricidae > Thaumatotibia > Thaumatotibia leucotreta. The sequence continues at coordinate 18,493 of JALPQI010018951.1, forward strand.
TAGTTCAAACCTTTCGTCGACTGTTACGATATTCACGGGAAGACTTGGGGTGGTGACGGTGACAAATGTATGACGACGTGACCAAAATTTATTTCAATGTCTCATGCTATCATGTCTCAAGTCTCAGCCTCAAGCCTGTCGCCAAACACATGTTAGTGACTCAGTGGCCCATTTAAGTCTGCAATGTCACTGATCGCTCTGAAACGGACGAGTCAACAGTTTAGCTATATCGCTCAATTATTCGGTACAATCAGCATGCTTCGAGCCATG
>JALPQI010018952.1:0-30172 GCA_025490895.1 Thaumatotibia leucotreta
ACCATTTTATATTAATATTACATGTGGATTAGTTATTATTTGAAAGAGTATTTCATCCTTATTACAAAATTGATTAGGCGAATAATTGTAATAAAATTAAGTACTTTCATTTATAGTTGTTCGGGTAGGTGCCTATACTTTGCGAATCTTCGCTGTGAACCTTTTCTCCTCATTATGAAACCGCGTATTATTATTTTAATTTAATATTGAACCCGTTTCACACGAAACATCATACTATAATCATGATTAATGGACTATAAGGTAATTATATTAATGAAAGGCGAATAAAATACATTACATGCAAATAAGATTGGACTTGCAACGCAATCATCTTGTTCAAACATATTTTTTTTCCAGTTTAAATACTAGTGAAACAAAAGTACCTATAGATGATCCGCATAAGGGAATTAACCCTTTTTTATAGCACGACCAATCTATTTATTGTAAAATAAGTTGTTCTATTTTGTCATAGACGTATTAAGATACTGATAAATGGGTTGCCGCACCTACTGGCGTTAGTTCATATCGATTGCCTCTACATACCTACCATGTTGTATTTGTATTACCATTTTATAATTAATGTCAAATAAATACCTAAAACTTAAAATCGTTAAAATCACTGATCAGGGAGAGGTAATCCACTTCATATAGACCACCTAGTTACCACTAGGTACCTTATTAAAGCAGTAATTAGACACATGTATGTTTTTTTACATAAAAATGAAATATAAAAAAAAAATATGGCCAAGTAAAGTTGTATTTATAATAAATGATACAGCCTTTATAATAATTTCTTACTAGGCTATTACTGCAATAATGTCCAATAAATACCTAAAACTTAAAATCGTTCAAATCACTTATCAGGGATAGGTAATCCACTTCATATAGACAACCTAGTGGTACAATGAATATTACTTAAAATACCTGCATATAAAGTTTGCGCCTACAGCCCGAGGGCAAAAAGTATTAAAAAAAAACCTTTCCATTTGGACGGACTTTATCCAGTAAAAGGATTCGTGTGTTGTTTGCGGTGTGTTAAATAAATGTTGTTGATCTTAATTTTCACAGATTACGCAATTTCCATAATTAACGCTGGTCGCTGGTACATACTGTTTAATGCTTGATAAATGTGCTGGAGTAAACACACAGTAATCATTTTTAACCGACTTCAAAAAGGAGGAGGTTTACAATTCGACGAAATCTTTTTTTTTTTTTATGTATGTTCCCCGATTGCTCAAAGACGCGTGGACCGATTTGGAAAATTCTTTTTTTGTTTGAAAGGGTATACCTTCTAGTTGGTCCCATTGTCGTCGGGTCTAGATCTGATGATGGAATCCTGGAAAAATCGAGGGAACTCTTCAAATATTGTAGGCACACATGATATTTTTCATTTATTTTCGAAAGCCAATCAAGTATTTGCGTCTAGTGATGAACGTCTTAAGTCGGTGAGCTGATGATGGAAGGTACAACTCCTTAGAGATTAGGAGTTGGGCAATAATTCTTTAAATATAACACGTTCCATGTTTTTTGGAAGCTATTCCAGTATTTGCCTTTAGGTGGTCATAGGCTCATGTTGGTGAGCTGATGATGGAAGGTACAACTCCTTAACGATTAGGAGTTAGAGGATAATTCTTTAAATATAACATATAACATGTATTTTGGAAGCTATTCCAGTATTTGCCTTTAGGTGGTCATAGGCTCATGTTGGTGAGCTGATGATGGAAGGTACAAGTCCTTAACGATTAGGAGTTAGAGGATAATTCTTTAAATATAACATATAACATTTATTTTGGAAGCTATTCCAGTATTTGCCTTTAGGTGGTCATAGGCTCATGTTGGTGAGCTGATGATGGAAGGTACAACTCCTTAACGATTAGGAGTTAGAGGATAATTCTTTAAATATAACATATTACATGTATTTTGGAAGCTATTCAAGTATTTGCCTTTAGATAGTCATAGGCTCATGTTGGTGAGCTGATGATGGAAGGTACAACTCCTTAGCGATTAGGAGTTGGGCAATCATTCTTTAAATGCAACATATTTCATGTTTTTTTAAAGCTATTCGAGTATTTGCCTTTAGGTGGTCATAGGCTCATGTTGGTGAGCTGATGATGGAAGGTACAACTCCTTAGCGATTAGGAGTTGGGCAATAATTCTTTAAATACAATATATTTCATGTTTTTTTAAAGCTATTCGAGTATTTGCCTTTAGGTGGTCATAGGCTCATGTTGGTGAGCTGATGATGGAAGGTACAACTCCTTAACGATTAGGAGTTGGAGGATAATTCTCACTAAGCGGAATACTAACTCAAGTCATTAAAAGCCCCAGCCTACGGGGTCGGGCTTCTAACTCTCTCGTTGGTAATACCGTACTTACCTCCCTAGATGCACAATGTACTGTTACTGAACCTATTTTATATTTATACTATACTAAAAAGCAAAAAATAAAATATTTTAAAAATAAAAATTAAACCGCCTTCAAAAATACGCTGGAACTAAAAAGTGCAAAATAATTTTGGTTCCTACCACTTAGGATTTCCTACCCAAACCTTTAAACCTTTTACCCTATTCATTGAAATAAAATATGATTCCTAGGTACCCCACTGATCTCAGTGAAGTCGGTGCCAAGACACAGAACACTAACAACTAAATAATATTACGTATACACTTCATAATATTAATAATATTTTGATTTAATTTATAATATTTTGAAGGGTATTTCTTAACCCTAAAATAATAACTAACCCTAAAATATGAGTGTGATGTAGCCTGTGGACGTATTTGTCTTGGCACCGACTTCACTGAGATCAGTGGGGTACCTAGGAATCATATTTTATTTCAATGAATAGGGTAAAAGGTTTAAAGGTTTGGGTAGGAAATCCTAAGTGGTAGGAACCAAAATTATTTTGCACTTTTTAGTTCCAGCGTATTTTTGAAGGCGGTTTAATTTTTATTTTTAAAATATTTTATTTATTCCTATGTTGAATAAAGTGTTTTGAATTTTCACGAAAATACATGTCCCCTATTATACCTAAATATATATACGTATTGAGAAGATCTTATGCGACTGAACGTAGACCATTATAATCTCCTCCAATGCCTTTCATTTAATAGCGTCATCCATCACTGTAATATGAGACCGCTTGTAAATAAATACCCATGAAAGAACATCATAAATTGATGATCCGAAATGCGTTAAATCTGGAACAATATTCAACGTTACTTTTTTAATTTTGCGACATTAAAATAATTGAAAAACGGTGAAATGCTTAAATGGAATAGTAAAACACCATGCACTCGAGTTAGGCCGCTGAGACGAGGTTAAACAATTAGTAATATCGTATCATATCTTATCAATATTTTTATAAGACAGAAAGGGCCACACAATACTTTTCAGCATACTAGGTTTGGAGACGTTTATGGATAGGGGGATTTGTTTATACGGCCACGGAAGAAAAAAAATATTAGAAAGATAGCCGTGTTTGTGTAGCCCTCATCATCATCATCATTACTTAAGAGCTATGCTCTTGTCGGTGGAGTAAGGCTACGATCTTAAACCTTAATTGTACATAAGCAATCAATAATTAAGTTTTGTGTTATTAAAAAGTCTGTTTCAAAATAGGGAAGCGGTGACTCGCGCATTTAGCGCTAATAAATGTGTACTAACTTTTTTCAATCCTCTCGGATACGTTTAAGAAAGAAAATATTATCTATAGTAGAATTAACTTATTTCGTTAAAGCATAAGTCGTGTCCGGCTATTTAGTGCTTGTGGCAGTCGCCCATTCATCATCCACTGAGGACAGCCCCGTAGTGTGTACTTAATATGAGCTACCACCGTGAGCTCAACGCAGGCTATTTGTCCATCCCACTCATACTCGCATGTTAGTGCGAGCAAGAGGGGTCGAACTAAGTTTGCGTTAAAAGTCATGGCTAGCGCTTGGTTGCAGTTATTGCACTGTAAGTGCGACGCCGCCGCTGCAATGTCACCAGCAACTTCTACTTAAACCCATTACTTTTTTCCACGTATCTTACATGTTTGCTTATGGATGGATCGCGTTCTTCATTTAACTTATTGTTCATATGAGAGACATCAACGCATTTGGCTTGCACAGCACATTGTATTGGTTTATAGATAAAGCGTTGAAAAAATATTGTACCTTTCTAAATAATATTTAATATGCAAGTATCATAATTAGCTTAAAAAGTATTTGGCTTGTTCAGGAGGTCCGTTGGATGAGCCAGTGCCCCTTCACGATGTAAATAATGACGACAGCGAAGTCCCTGCTCCTACTTTCGACGAAGTTCACCAAGCCATCATGCGCCTCAAGAACAATAAGGCTCCTGGGATTGACGGCTTGCCATCAGAAATATGGAAAAACTGTGGTGGCATTGTACAGTCTAGAATATACGAACTTGTACTTAAGATATGGCAACTAGAAGAACAACCGCAGGAATGGAATGTAGGCGTCATCTGTCCTGTCCACAAAAAGGGCTCGAAAAAGAAGTGCACCAACTATCGAGGCATTGCTCTTCTCACAACGGCGTACAAGATCTTATCTAACGTGCTGCTTAAGAGACTGGAACCACACGCGGAAAGAATCCTTGGGGATTACCAGTGTGGTTTCCGCAGAAATCGCAGCACGATAGACCAGATTTTCTTGCTGAGACAGCTGATGCAAAAAAGATGGGAATACGCACAAAGCATCCACTCTTTGTTCGTGGACTTCACGAAGGCATACGACAGCATAGATAGGGAGGCCCTGTATTCCATTCTTCTTAGATTTAACGTCCCAAAAAAGTTAGTTGCCATAATTGCGACAGCAACAAAAAGCAGCATGATGCGTGTCAGAGTAGGGGGAGACCTGTCCGAAGAATTCCCGGTGATAACCGGTCTAAAGCAAGGGGATGCCTTATCACCAGTGCTTTTCAACTTAGCCCTTGAGCATGTTGTTAGGAGAATTTTGGCACTGGACGTAGGTGTTGAGTTGAGCGGCAGGCATAAGGTGATAGGGTATGCGGATGACCTTGCTTTATTAGGAGAATGCCGGGAACAGGTAGCCGAAGCGGCCCGGGTCTTGGAGCAGGAAGCGTCCAGAATAGGTCTCAGGATCAACCGAGCGAAGACAGAATATCTCCACATGAAACGATACAAAAATACGCGAGCTCCGCGTAATAGTCTTCATGTTGGAGAGATCGTCTACAAGGGAGTTGACAAATTTCGGTACCTTGGATGCACTATTACCGATACGAACACGAGAGGAGAGGAGATTCACATTCGCGTCCAGAACACCCTGCGATGCAGTGCAGCCCTCCACAACGTTCTGGTGTCCAAGCTTCTCAGTAGGAATACAAAGTTAAGGATCTATAAAACTGTCTTAAGGCCCATCCTCGTGTATGGCTGTGAAGCCTGGACACTGACACAAAAAGAAGAGACTCAACTCCTTGTAGCAGAAAGAAAGGTTCTGCGCAAAATCTTGGGACCTGTGAAGAGAGACGAAGGAACATGGAGGATCCGTAAAAACGTAGAGATACAGGAGCTGATGGCCGAACCCAACATCATCGGCGTAATAAAGTCACACAGACTTCGCTGGTTCGGTCACCTGCTCAGAATGGGAGAGGATCGTGCTGCCAAGAGAGCATACGTGGGCCGACCGACTGGCCGCCGCCCGGTCGGGCGACCCAGGTACCGCTGGGAGGACACAGTGGAGGCAGATCTGCGACATCTTCAAGTCAATAACTGGCAAGAAGTTGCGCAGGATCGAGACGGATGGCGTGCTCTCGTTTCGGAGGCCAAGACCCTCTTTGGGTCCCTGAGCCAAATTAGTTAGTTAGTTAGGAGGTACATCATTATTTTAATGCTTTTTGTTTGTACATTTTCTTATTGATATAATGTGTATTCAATGATTATATTTGTAAAAAAAGTATACCAAATAGTATAAATTGTACGAATCTGAATCGCTGTATTATAAGCAGGTAATGTACAAATTTTACAATACACAGAATTTGTTCAACATTCTAATTACAGTAACCAAATATCTGGTACGTAAATAATTAGTTTAGTTTACCAACAAAACATAATGGCCCTAAAACGAAACCAGACATAAGTAATTATAATTATCCGCTTGGGAGGTGTTAATAACTTTTATGTGCTCTACGGCTACTTTGTTTGTATCAGCGAACGTGATTAAATGTACAAATAACTCCATTTACGGCTTGTTTCAGAATACCCGGATAAAATTATAAAATGATTAAATGGAAAAAAAAAAAGTTCACTATCATCTTTCCCGAAGCATAAAAGGACAGCTAACATTTATCTGACAGATATATTATATTCGGGGATGATGAAACAGGCCCTTAATAATTTATGTTTCACAATAAAGAGCTTTGAACTTGAAATAAGTTCCAAGAACATTTTAAAGTTGGGCCGAAAGCAAAGAGCGGAGGACACAAAGTTCGGAAGTAAAACAAAGAATCCAAGTGTCCTGCTAATGGCCGCTCTTGTGGCGATGTTCGTTTTCCCGTTTTCGAGAGACGCGACTTTTATTTGTTGTCCCATCGATAGCTTTCAGGAAAGGAGACAGTAGGCAGTTCGTTGGGAAGGGAGGGCTTAGACCCTACTTCAGAAATAGGCGGCGTTGGAAACCGGGCTAATGTGTGTTGCGGGCAGTACGTAACGATCTGACACCGAAATATTATTGGCACTTGAAGGTGGGCACCAAATCTTCTAACAGGCTTTATTACTTTTTGGACATTCCTACGTACAGTCGTACATCTTTTGTTGGAAGTATCCCGTCCACAGTCTATACATCTACGAGTAATACGAACAATAAATTAAACAAGGCTTATTTTTTTATTTATTCACTGGGTACAAACTTTGAAATGCGTCAAACTGCAGTAACCATTTTGTCGTTACATTTGTTGTAACATAAATAAAGTCATAATTATAGTTAATTATGACGCCTCAACGAATTTTTAAAGATTTAGGTACTGAGCAGCAATGTAGCTATGAATAGTCTTGTGACAGCTATGACATGATAATAATCTGGCTACGAGCGCTTACCTCAAGTTGTTGCATTGCATTACATTGCGGGCCGAATTATTGAGAACTGATGCAATTTCCATTGTAATTCTAAATCAAAGAACTAATTTATATCCTATGCAAGTTCATAAATTCGCCATTATTAGATTTAAATCCTAGATATTTGCTTTAAAACAAAATATTACAATCCTACCTCATTACTTAATTGTGTTCGCCTACTCGGTACCAACTTTCGCACTCTTTGTGTGACCTACATAATTATTATGTACACACAGCCCAGAGTGCATCCATCTTGATCGCTTAAAAACTCATTCTGGCTCCGATGCGTCCTCTTTCTGTCGCAGTCCACATTCTAGACTTTGGGTTTGCGCCAAAATTGTAACTAGTTTCTGCGCACTTTCGAACACACGCTCGTAATATTGTGCTGTACTTACAATGCGAAACTAAATTCTAGCGCTTTTAAAACAAAGTTACTATGGCATCTATGCTATCGCCTGGTAAATACAGAAGTACCTAGGGTGCTAAATTATGTATAAATTTTGCGGTTTACAGATTAAAAGATGCAATGTGTCGACGACGACCGCCGACAACCTTCATGTCCCTTTAGCCGCCAATTTAATGAATACGCCACGCATGCTTGTTTACCTTCGTCGTAGCATAAAAGTATATAATACTGTACTTAAAACACAACAATCTTACAAAAATCTACCTACTCGTACAGTTTATATAGTGGCTCAATTAAGGTCCGTGTTGTGGGTACGATGCTATACCGGGTGTCCCAAGATTATGGGTCATGAAGGGAAAATACCTTAAATATCGTAGATAGGATATTCCGCTGAAAGAAACCTTTTTTTTGAAACATAAAACTACTGTATTCAAAAAAAATTTCTTAATTTTATGATGTCATTCGAAAGAATTGATAAAAAATATCAATTTTCCTTAAGAAACACCGTAGGTATCTAAAACTAAAAGAATAGCCAAAAATGTTTTGTTCGAAATTCGAAAAAAACTGTAGTTGGTTCGATTTCCGGGTGAAGCAAGTAATTTTTTTTAAAACTTTGAATGCAGTTGTATTTGCCGCACCGGCACAGCACTCTGCTAATTATTCGTTTGTCCTAATTTATTCGTTTTACATTATGCGTTTTGTAGAAAAGGACATAAAATAAATACTTCTCGTAAGCTTTCAATAAAATAAATACTTGCTCGTAACCCAATTAGATACTCTCACCGTGATTCGAACCCTAGGTGTCCTGCATCGTGGGTAGGGTCACTACCGACTATGCTACGGAGACTGTCAAACGAAGGCTGCCACGACGTACAGCACGTCAAGTAAATTGCCTCGTAGGGTGTGTAACAATCAATTTGCTACCATTATCATAGACGAAACAAGGCAAGAATTATGATATTTTGCATTACCATTTGTTTCTTTTTTGTAATGTCGCCATTTTTTCATTGTTACGATCTAATGTGATCTAAAGTGGCCAATATTTGGATTTTTTTACAGACAGTATAGAAGGTATTAATATACGTTCTGTACTCTGTCTCACATGAGGCATGTTGCTACTGGGTTTAATTTAATAAAGCAGTGCACATTTGGCCTTCTATTAAAATTTTATGCACATTAGTCATTTTCATAATAAATAAAGGTTTCGTTGTATTGTGTTCATGGTTGTTTCATGTTCGGACCAAAGCAATTTCACTTCTAATTTTAAATAGAAAATATTGGTTGAGGCCTCAAAAGTAATTGATGGTAATAAAGCACTTTGTTGATTCTCATTTCTTTGATTAGTATACTTTGAGTTATTACGAGTAAGTAATTCATAAGGTTTCTACGGTAGGTATTTATATATAATTCGAAAGTGGAACGGAATATTAGGACTTTTTGAATGTTGATTTGATTTATCATTGGTAGGATATGTATTATGTGTGTCTTTCATTCGACTGACAGCATCTCGCGTTGATCGCGTTGAAGTGCAAGCTCATAACAAATCATACCGACATTTCAAAGCCCGAACAGGTCAGTAAGTTTATTATTTATCAATTTTATCATTGTTGGTTGGTTAGTTTACTACAGAACAGAAAAAGGTTGTATGTCCCTTCTCATTTACGAGTACTACTCGTCGAGTAGCTAATATTAAGTGTATTATTTAGATTTCTTTTTTCTATGTTTTTAACTCTAAGAACTCTGCGGTTATACATACAGGTTGTAACAAAAACAGTTGTGATCCGTGTAAGTGAATGAATGATAGACAATAGGGTAGGTACCTAACTACTTCAAATGTATAAACAAACTATGATTATAGTTTTAATATTCACTTTAATGTGCATTTTTCTCATACCTCTCACGATTACGGTATTCGACAAAAGTGTATATCATATTATCTCAGTTAATTATAGCGTGGTTTTGAGGACATGAGAATTCAGTTTTATTTTGTCATTGTCTGCGGCATCCTGCTAATGTATCCTTTTCCTCATCCATATAAACCCTTCAATACTTTACGGAATAACCTAACCCCAAGGGTGTTGTAAGCATCGTCGCCCTCGCCATCCAGTGGGTTATTTTAATTTCGTCCTTCAGTGACCCGGTCGTCTTCAGGAAAAATGTTTTTTAGAAGTGTTAACTCTTCGGATATTCTATGAATAAGTAGGTAATAGTGTCATATTGTTATTTAAAACTATGCATTTATACACAAAAGATCTTCATTCATATTTTATAAAGACTGTATAGTATCATCATCATCATATCAGCCGAAAGACATCCGCTGCTGAACATAGGCCTGCCCCAAAGATTGCCACAATGACCGGAAGGCGCAGCGTGGGTAGACCCCCCACAAGGTGGCCTGATGACCTGGTGAAGGTCGCAGGAGTCCGCTGGATGCGGGTAGCGCAGGACCGGTCATTATATAGTATATTGTAATAAAATTAGCGGTGAATGCGTTAAAGGCCTATTTACTATCGAATTCTAAGTAGGAAGAATTACAAGAAAGCGATTTTACATTTTACTCGATAGGTATGATTCTCAATTTATAACGCGACTATTTAAAGGTAGAATAATAATATAACCTTATAAAACAGTCGGGAGTCAAGGAACAGTAGTTATAACACCAGTTAACATACTACAATGTTAGGTACTTACGAACTAAAACTTTTGCTTCTACTTAGTACTTAAAAATAATAGCTTCGCAGGTCGCTAGCCTCATTTGTCTGATTAAGTATACTCGAGGTGACATTTGACAGTACATTAGTCCTACTTGAACAAGACCGTAATAATGATTCCCCTCTAATATGTTTATTCTATAGTTTGCTTATCTTAATTAACAACTTCATGAAACTGTTTGCGGTACAGGAGTTCAAAATTGTGGAACTACATCGCGGCATTAATTTAGCTACTGTTGTACGTGCCTTTCCAAACTTTGATTTAAACTATTGTAAGAAGTTAGAAAGTTGAAGCGTACAAGGTTTCTATTATGTAATGTAATAGTAGGGTAGAGAAGGGCTAGTTGAGCACTTTTGAGTTAATAGCTCTGTAATTCCTAAGCACTACGTTTTAAAATTATCAAATGTACTGCAGTAGAGAGGAAATTGAATAGCAAAAAAACGTTTCCAGACACTTCTTAGTTTACAATTTCACAGAAAAATATCTTAAGGGCATAAAAGTCAGATATGTTCAACTTCCCCCGATACCCGTGGGTAGGCCCCCTACAAGGTGGACTGATGACCTGGTGAAGGTCGCAGGAGTACGCTGGATACGGGTGGCACAGGACCGGTCATCGTGGTCCTTTGGGGGAGACCTATGTTCAGCAGTGGACGTCTTTCGAGGTGACTTAAGCAAGCTAAAATTACTTAGGAAAATGAGCCTTTTTAACATGATCATTTAACATTTCTCATCCTAACTGACGTTTTATGACTAAAATATCAATATAAGTAGGTTATTAAAAAAACATACTAAATTCCATTAATCAACTTCATTGCAAACTGCTCAACTAGTCCTTGGACTTGTTTTATCACAAAAAAAATTTTCAAAAACACGTAAGTCATAGGACTGCGAAGTACCGGAATTAACCTGCGTTAATAAAATAAAACACAGAATGTAACTTGCAAAGTGACAGAAGGTCTTGTCATTTCACCGTAAAAAAACATAGAACTATGTCACTGTCACCAGGTAAAAGATTACTATTCGTTTTGTTCTTTGACTTTTTCTCTGTCTAATGTGAAATTGAGTTCAAATATTTTATTTCATATCAAGTTTGAGAAAAGCACTATGTTTGCTTCGCCTGGAAACCATACTTAGCAGGCTGCGTAGGTATATTCGACCGGGCGTCCTGGCGTCTGCAGTAATGTACTAACTATATACATAGACACGATAACACACTGATACCAACATCACCAATTATAATAATACTTAGGTACTTATAAATATAAATTTGCAAATTATCTTCTTTAAATTATACCGAACGTTCTGTCCTGATTACGGTTGTAACTTGCTAATTAGTGGTATTGTTGCGTTATGTTTATTCATAACAAGAAATTGGACGTCACACAGACTTGTTAACAACGGTTCAAGATACAACATCATAATATTTGAATTTGCACAAGGAGGAAGATGGATATATTTCAAGTTATTGGAGTCGTGGTAAAGTTATACCGGAGTTTATCTCATGAAAAAGCAAGAACGCTCAGTAGCCGTATACGTATACGGCTCATGGTATACCATGAGATTGCCCGGCTCGCTCGCGCCAATACGCGAGTACGAGCGTGACGGATAGAAAGTAAACGTGCGTTAATAACGTAGCGGCATCTCATATCATAGTAGGGCTAAGTACCTAAGCCACCTTGATACCTACAACTGCTTGTGGACTGCTTATAAATAAGTGTTTATTTACCTACTGTATAAAATACAATCGATAGTTGATATGTGTGCCTATTAAATAATGCAGAAATACCTCCACTCAATATAATAGAATTCAATAAAAAGAGAAATATGGATATTGTTTTTATCTTCTTAGAGGAACCCTTTATGCTAATTTATAAATTTACTTTCTCTAAGCGTTCGTTTCGCACGCGCCGGCAAATACATTGTTACTTTTTCAAACATTTCTCCTCTATTTTATCAGTGTATCGAGAAACTATTACAGAAACTGAAGCAGTTTTGACACTTACTGCTCGTTTGTATGCGGAACATTCTTGGGTTACCTACCAATGTTCTTCTTTGTATTCGCAGCGACCATCGAAATAAATAGGTACCTATCAAGTATCAGCTATCATATTTTACTTTTAATGTAAGGAAAATTACATGGTTTATGCCGAAGCCTAAAGCAACTGGGATATAACCTAAAAAAAGTGACGAAATTAATTAGAATTGAATTGTTATTGTGTTTGCTGTTCTCGATTAATGTTTAAATTTATTTTATTTTAGTTCTTATTTTATTATGTGACAGTGAAGTAGCAAGGCAAAAAATAATGGCTAGACTGAACTAATTAATAATCTTGTCAGTTAATTAAATATCGTTTGATCTAAAATATTATTGTAAATTGTAATTGACGCAAAGTTTCGAATCGAAATTTGTTTATGAATCACAACAAGTCTCGGTAAATTTATACAATTTCCAGTCGAATAACTCACGAGTTGGTTCTATTAATATAATTCCATACTCGTGTTCCGTTTCTTCTAAAATGATCGAATGTCAATGCTTTACTTAAGCTTGTTGGCACTTTATTTGTACATAATTTAATCCTTATATTTTAACTTTTCACTTTGTGACGAATGATGTTTGTCACTGACCGTCAATTTGGACCATCGCGATTATTAAAGGTACACAATTCAGAGAGCTAAGCAGTGAAGCAGGCTAAGGCTGCGTTTCCACCAGAGATGTGCGAGGATGTGTTTCCATACAAATGACACCTATTAATGACTCGAGCGAGGTGTCATTTGTTTGGAAAAACATCCTCGCACATCTCTGGTGAAAACGCAGCCTTAAAGTGGTAGCCTGCACCTGCATCTATGTTGCCTCACCACACGTGGCGACGATTAAATCATTTCACACTATTGCTACATGAAAATGCGCATATCAATACTTTGAATGTCGATTTGAGCTAACATATTTATGTTATTATATATTACAAAAAAAAACTATTTTTGAAGATGAAATATCAAAACCCTTTTTTCAGTTAATGGTTTTTAGGCAACAAGTGTCATATTATTCATGATCCAGCGAAGCAAAACGAGTTTCTAAGCCGACACAAGTTGGAAATCATCTTTACGCAAATCACATCATCAGCCTATGTTAGTCCACTGCTGGATTTAGGCCTCTCCTACTATACACGTAATCCGATAGACGCATTCGGAAGTAAATGCCCATAATTGGCGATCGCAGTAATGTGTCCTCTATGATAATGCTGCTGCCCATCATCAATCTTTTATCAAAGGGTCAGTGACACTTCAATGCCTTAGCCGACTCTTACGACACCCGCAGGAGGAGTTGGGGTGGTGACAAATGTATTCTTACTGCCGTCACCACACGGCCTCTTTAGCCATGTTTCATATAATATTCTACTACTTATGCATTGTGATACCTGTTTTTCGACTTAAGCTTCTAGCGCTTCTTATCGAACATTTTCCGGAGTTAAATTTTCATCGCTTAAACCCGTCATTTTCTCAATTACTTAAATGTCAATGGGCGTCTATCTGATAATGATGATGACGCCACTTATTCGCTTAATACTCCTAAAAGTATGGCATTTGCATATAAAATATTTTGCTGTGCAAATGCAATGAATAATAATCGATCAGCAGGAAAAACGCATATGAATTGCGCATTTATTTGTATTTTTGTCTCCGTAACTACATATCTATTCATTAATGGTACCTATTTGCACGTAACACCAAAGTATAGATAGAACGCTCTTACACTTCCATTTATATTACCTATAAAAGAAGCAGAGTTTTAGAACAAAGTAGATATTTGTTATTTTATTAATACTGTTCCTTTCGCAGCGTAAAGTACTTACGTCACAAAATTAAATTTATATTTTTTTTTCTAGTAACAATACAACTATTATGACAGTTTCAGTAAAACGCTCCATCGGCGTTTCGCCACAGAGTATTTATGATGTCTTGGACTGTGCGTTATGTAAATAAAATTTGTTGTCATGACTCCATTGTACTTCTCGTTATCTTCTGCTGTTTTTAACTCTTTGATTTCTAAATGTTTGTGACGCTAAACCTACTTCTTTGTATGGCGACACCGAGAATTCTTAACTAAATTTGCTCAAGTTTTCTGAACTCGTTGTAACAAAAACAACCCTGAATATTTTAATACGTTTCCGTACCTTTACAACCTTAGCCCTGGGTTGCGTCAAAATTGAATTATAACTGGTTTAAAATTGCTAAATAATTTTCCTTTTTTCTTTTCACTACTATAAATGTAGGTACTTGTCTCTTCAGTAAATTTGTGTTTCCTGTCTCCATTTTCGCACGAACGTTTCGATAGCAATCGATGAACTCATTATAATATCTTTATATATCCAGTCATTTTCTCGATTTATTGTTGAGCATGAATCAAGTTGGTAATGATAATGGAACGGACGCTGTAACGGAAGAGCCATTTGCGAACTGTCATGATTTTTTGCACACCTTTGCTCTCGATGACCTATTCCTTCCTGATTTTCACTGGGTTCCGTATTCGATACATCCTAATATTTCTACGAGTATATAATGAAATAATGATATATTGTAATGGTGTAATGTGTCTCAAAATAAATTATATACATATAATTAAAATCAAATTAAATTTTATGTGTCCCCAGTCTAACTTTTGATACGTGGGTCCGAAAAATATGAAAAAATCATGACTATAGAAATGGGTACTTTAATAAAATCTTTTATGCACATAATCAGCCCAACCGTTTTTGACTAACTACGGAAGCCTACACTGAGCATGGCCTGACGTGTTGTTGGCCGTTTCTGTTATAACTATCACTTCACTACATAGTGTAAAATAAAGTCACTTTTTCTGTCCTTATGTCCCTTTGTACGCTTAAATCTTTAAAACTACGCAACGGATTTTGATGAGATTTTTTTTTAATAGGTAGAGTAATTCAAGAGGAAGGTTTATATGTAGTTATAGTACCCGTGCGAAGCCGGGGCGGGTCGCTAGTGTTTAATATACAGGAAACTAAGAATTTTTAATTTTTATTATAAAACTCGTTTATGTTACTTCTACTTGAAGCACTTTTAGCTCTTGCTCCAACATGGGCCAATGGGGTCGGGATCGGTATAGTCGGTAGGTATGTACACGTATGTCGTGTATTGGGGGAGGCCTATGTTCAGCAGTGGACGTCTTTCGGCTGATATGATGATGATGTTGATGTACTCGTACCTATCTTTCAAACACGGTGCCTACGCCTAAGTAGCTGCTTTTACAACATCTCTATAGAAATATTTTGCAAAAAAGCCAAAACAAAATGAACTGAAACTAAGTGAACTTTACCAAATAAATGTTTTTAATTTGATTTCTTTGTTTCAAACTGTTTTTTTTTTTCGCTTAGCAAAAATTTTAATATAAGTCCTGCTTGGTGGAATAAGTTCACAGTATGTCACCGAAAATGTTCAAAACGTAATTTCGCCATAGTTCCCTTAGGCGCCGCTGCTGGAAGCAATATCAAAAGATTAATGGGAATGCAATGAGTGACAACGGAATAATAATATTTGTTCTGCCCGCTCGAATCATACTCGTGTCTTTTCAGAGGTTTAACTGAACATGTGTTCTTGTTATCTAAAATATAAGTAACTCGTTAAGTAGGAATTCATAATTGATATAGTTTGATCATCTATGGAATCATCACTTTTGTAATCTAGAAAATTATTGGGTAATATGATAGATATTCATCGGTCTCTAATTTACTAGTAAAAGTCTTTTATGTATTTGTTATCCGTGATTTTCAGTAAGTCAAAACAACTCTTCCAGTGCACTGCCAAAATGTATAATAGTTATAATAGTACAACCGCAAAAACCGACTGGGCGCTCATCCTCACACCTTGCAACCTAAATGGTCGCGCACCGTGCGGTTTCAGAGGAACTTCCTCCCGCGGACGGTCCGTCTGTGGAATGTTTAAGATATATTAATTCAGATTTGTTTAGATTTTATTTAATAATGTAATGTACATGTACAAATGTGCATGAATTCGTAATCATTATGATATATAATCATAAGTTTTTTTTATTACTCTTTTTTATTTTTTATGTTTAAAGTTAATGCTTATGTTTCTTTTCTGTTTTTTCATTTAATTCTTAGCCATACGAGTATAAGAGCCAAATATGAATAAATATAAGAACTTCTTGTATAGCCAAAAATAGGTTTAACGACACTATTTTTGTCTCAAAAAAAAAGGGGAAACATGTACAGTAGGTATACAGGGTGTAAAGTTTTCAGTAACGATGTCTTTTACACACTGTATAAATGGATGCGGCTGAATGCACCACACACACTAAGATTATTAACGACTCATTTCCCCATGGGTAATGATCCTTGTCAACCTTGACTGAAAGTAATGTACGTTTTATATTGCATCATGTAACCTTCATCGTATGGAACTAGATTACTATATAAGGAAACCCTTTCTATTAAATAAAGGTCATTCTACCACGAACCACTTTAAGTATCATTGCTGCTCCCGTAACGTCAGTCACTTCAATCATCAGCCTATACTAGTCTACTGGGACATAGGCTTCTCCCATTTTACACCATCTATCTTCCTCCCGCGGACGGTCCGTCTGTGGAATGAGCTCCCTGCCGAGGTTTTCCCGTTGGACTACAGTATGGGGTTCTTCAAAAGAGGAGTGTACAAGTTCTTATTGGGTCGGCAACGCGCATGTGACACCCCTGGGGTTGCAAGCGCTCATAGGCTACAGTGACTGCTTTCCATCAGGCGGGCCGTATGCTTGTTTGCCACCGACGTGGTATTAAAAAAAAAATCGTCTGTCACTTTTGGTCTCTATTCAGTGGTGAAAAAATCGAAAAGTGGTAAATAATAATAATATGGGTATTCCAAGATACTTACAAACAGGGTACATGTGATACGTCATCGTGCACGTAGTAGTCGAGTCAGTCGTAAAAAATAATATGAAATTTTTCTGTAATTTTGAGATGAAATCTATTTTTTTTTATTGATGTCAATTTGTGGTTAATATTTAAATAGCCTTAATTAAGATCAGTGATCAGTGTGCTTCGACGGTCTTACTAATTGGAAGCCAAACTTTGTTAATTGCAGGGATTTGGCTAGAAGTTCGCCTGCAAGCCTCCTTGCCTCAGTTTCACTTAAGTACCCATATGCGGGCCTCAAACAATCTCGAGCTTACGCTTTTGGGCCACGTTAAGCGAGACTGAAGTGTACCCATTGTGCTTGGAACCTTTGTAAGAGGGAGAAGTGCGAAAACAAATGTGTATATGACTAGACGTGCGAAAATATGTTTTTTTGCTGGTTATATGGAGCGTAGAGACGATTAATTTTACGATGTCGCCGAGGTTCCGGTCGAATAACCACTAGCCAATTGCCGTTACACGGTAGTGTTTATGTCTGATTCGGTTCAATATTGCGATCAACATTAAATATGTGTTCATCGAAATGTAAACGCGCAGTAATTCAATTAGTACGTGTCATGTTCAAATAATATTGAAAATTGGACTAGGTCTTGCAAAGTTCGAAACATAGAAGCTGGGAGGGTTCATATTAAAAATATATGTATGTATATTTGACACTAGACTGTGCAGTGCGCCCGTATTTATTCTTAGGTTCAAATAAAATGCCTAGATAAAGTATGGTAAAATGACAAATCGATAATTTTCTTAGCATTGGTGTCTATTAACTGCTTATTTTAAATAACATATTTATACAAGATGATCGCTGAGCTATTCCCACTACGGAGACAACCAAGAAATGCCAAAAAACGCCTAATTATTAGCATTTTTTTCCGTAATCGATTATTAAGTATGTATCAGTAATTGCTCAATGTGGCCGTCCCTGGTATCCTGCTCATGACTCATAAATCACCCTGTATATTTTAAATTGTAAATGTTTATTTCTCTTTTAATACTGAAACTGAAAATAGGTAGCTTAAAAATCTTAGTATATATATGTATAAAAAGTTGTTTAAATATACATGAGTATATAAATATCGCAAAACATTTGTTTGGTACATAAAATCGTTTGATGAAACATTCGGTATCCATGTATGTCAATAAATATTAAAACAAACATTTCTGACGCAACTTGGATACTTATGAACGAAATGCTTTCAAACTTTTATCGTAACTTTAACAAACAAATGTACTCACCGGAAGATAATTCTTGAAAGGTATTCATCATGCTGGCGGCGTGTAATAATTTCAAACTCTCATCATTTATAACACTCAAAACTGTCGAGAGAAAACGAGTCTATGAAGTCGTACAACTATCTAACAACTAACTTTGGCATGCCTTGTGAAATGTGGATTAAAGAACATAGTTCGGTAATGGAGGTGATTCCTGATTCATCATCTTTCATAAAAGAGCCAAAGTTTTAAGGGTTTACATATTAAATAAAACTATGAAAACGGATAAACTCGCGTACCTATATTAACTAATTTTAACTTCATTCCGACGTTTCGAACCCTGTAAAGTGTTAAAATTAGTTAATATACGCGAGCTTATCCGTTTTCATAGTTTTAATTCATGTCTAATCCTCGCGGAAACCGAAGAAAATATTATGTTTACATATTAGTTTAGACTCTCAGGTCTTGTTTTTAAATAGCTATGAAATTAACTATGCTAAAAAATGATCCGCTTTTTACCAAACGTCTAGTTTTTGGGTAAAAGATAAGCACCGATAGGATTTGATTCCCTTTACGAATATAAATATGAAAAATGCTACACAAGTCATAGCTAAATACTAGCAACATTTTGTAAAAGCAAAATTTCCGGATTGATTTTATTCGCTTAAATAATAAATATAGATAAACTGTCAAACTCACGTATATTTAGCCGCACGAACTTTTAAACTTGCCATGCTGGCGTCGCTGTCGCAGTAGCAGCGTGCTTAGTGCTTGATAATAGAGATTTACCCCCTTATTCATAAACGTCTCCTAACTTAGCAAGCCGCTAAGTATTGTTTGTCTCTTTCTATCTAATAGACATATTGATAACACCGAAAGGTACAAACAAATACTTACCGATTTGTTAAGTTGGGAAACGTTTATGACGTTTAGGCACTCCGAAACATATCGCGCGGCTCGTGCGAGGGACTGAATATCCGTGAGCTTCACCGTTTACTATTATTTTTAACTATCGACGGTTAGTTCAATTATTTTACTTTCGATAGTTTAAATTCAATAATTTTACTTAGTGTAAAAAATAATGTATTTATAGAGGACAAGAAAAAATTTTAACTTTAGTGACACTGGTGTCCACAATGAGACTCAAAAACTTTATCTGCTGCTGTTGTTTTGTGTTCCAAACATTAACGAGCTTTTGCAAACTAAAAGAATCACGGTCCCTCCAAACCAAAGATACAATTTTGAAGTAACTTTGTTTTTCCGCCAACAAAAGTTGTCAACTCCACGTATTGTTTGAAATGTGTCTGCTTCTGTTAGTATTTGGTAAAATGTTGGACTGTTGGTTTATATTTTGACCGATTAAGCATACTCTTTGGCAAATCACATGACACAATTATGGGCTTGCAAATTATATATAGGTAGGTCATTATGGCTTTACTTATCCTCACATACAGAGGATGACATCTGGGTCGTGGAGCCTAAAGTGGTCGTAGAACTTTCACTATGGAAACAACCAAGGAAACGCGAAAAAATCTCCTAATCTTGAGTTAATTGAGCCCTAATCAACTAATAATTGGGAGATTTTTTTCGCGATTTCTCAGTTCTCCAAGGTGAAAGTTGCTCAGCGTGACATGACCGTCCCTTGTACCCTGTTCGCTCCTAGTCCACGACCCAAATGTGGCTCTGTAATTTCTGAGGCTTCAGTGAAAAAGGATATATAACTTGCAGCCATTTTGAAAAACGATGTTCGGTGTACCTACATACAGGGTGCTCGCGAGGAAACCGAAAGATTTTAATGCTGAATTCCTGAGCATATTTAGAGTATTTAATGTTATATGAAATTTCCTGGATTCGGCTTGGTTCCAGAGATAATTAACCTTTTTTCGAAAAAAGTTTTTCAACTTAACTCGTCATAAAACTTCTTTTTGATTACAATGCTACCACAATGTGTTCAAATATTACCACACCTTTGCCTGACAGTCAAAAAATAAGAATAAACTTGATGAAAAAACCTGTCCCCAAAAAAAATCGTTTAAAAAATTAATTTTAACAAATTGTTGTTATGATAAAAAGTATTGGAAATGTTAAAGAGTACTCAAATAGTCTAAAAAAAAATCTTTTGTGTTGTGGAATTTGACATTAAGTCTCATAATATTTTTTGTTTATTTTGATGTCTAGAATGCATAGTTAAAATCTTTCGGTTTCCTCGCGAGCACCCTGTATGCATATGCTCATATATGCTTATACTCTTTTTCACGTGCCTCACCCTTTTTCACTAGCGCCATATATATAATTATATATAGTTATTCTGTACTTGTTTTGACGGCCTCCGTAGCTTAATCCATAATGATAGTATACAACCAACTTACCTGGAGGTCCCGTTACGAATCACGGTCAGCGCATGTCTTTATGTGGTTATCACAAATGTATTATATTATGTTCCTCAGTCATGGCTGGCTGTTAAATAGTGCCTACAACACAAGCCTTAATTGATGTTATCGTTCACACTAGATCCATTTATGTAAAAATGGTTCGCGATTATTTCTTTATAATGCGTCTGTTTCGGTTTGTTTTGATGAGCCAAAGTTTACCTGCTAAAGTTTTACTATTTTGACTTCCTTCAAGCAGCTCGTTTTCGTTGATGACGCGAGTACTAAAAAACATGATCATTTTAATTCAGTGAAAATATACTGATAAGGATCACCTTTCAGTTATTAACACTTGTTAATAACTGCAATGAACTAAATCGCATTATATCTGACGTGAGACTCAAACATATTAGGACTCTCTTAATATTTGGAAACATGTCGAGGTTAGTCACGTAATTTAAAGTAACGTCACGTAATTTAAAGTTTACCTGCTAAAGTTTTACTATTTTGACTTCCTTCAAGCAGCTCGTTTTCGTTGATGACGCGAGTACTAAAAAACATGATCATTTTAATTCAGTGAAAATATACTGATAAGGATCACCTTTCAGTTATTAACACTTGTTAATAACTGCAATGAACTAAATCGCATTATATCTGACGTGAGACTCAAACATATTAGGACTCTCTTAATATTTGGAAACATGTCGAGGTTAGTCACGTAATTTAAAGTCTATAATGTTCCATAATATTTTAAATAAGTCGCATTTTGTAAAAAACATTGCACATGTCTCTTCTTCCGTTTAGCCGTTTCCGATAGTAGCTAGTCCAGCGCAGTAATATTTTATCGATGCCGTGTTTCATTTCCTATATTTATTATTATCAATAGTCAATACTTCTGCGATTCCTTCATTATTCATTTTAAAATGTAATACAATTCAGATTATTTACTGTGGAAATTAGTATTGCACTTTGGCGTTTTTGACGACCGACTATTATTTCGTTACAAAGTGTTGAACAAAACAACAAATTTTAAACCATAGTACCTAATTTTTTACCGTGAAAGTCGTCTTTTTTACTGTTTTTGACAATGCCAAAAAAAAGAAATATTGGAATGTTCACATACTGTTAAAAATACCTTCAGTTACTGTACAGGACAATATAAATCAACTATTCTCCTTAAACTATGAAACCTTTATAATTTAGACCAATAGATGTGTGACAATAGACTGAATATTATTACAGTCTGACAAAAACGACTATCGCCGGTCCAACAAACCAAAATAGTACATTACGATACAAATGCAAAAAACATGAAATTCGAAACGAGTGGCGATGTTCTAAAACACGACCGACAGGGAGTGTTTTAAATCGACACGAGTTACGAATTTTGTTTTTGCACGTGTCTCGTACAACGTTTTTTAGTGCAGATGGACCTCCGAAGTTTTGGACCTGACGTAAATTGACACACTTCTCGCACTAGAGCCTAAAAAAGGCACCATCTGTACTAAAAATAGCTTTTTATTGACAAGATATGTTTTCCTATAGAACAGTTATCATCCGTAACCAGTACCAAATAGAAAACCTCGTGACATTAGGTTGACTCCGGGAAAAATTCCGGGCACCGCCTAATGTCCTACTTAGAGCTTATTAGGTTCTACCGAATAACTTGAACTCGGCATGGTTCGTTAAGTGTAATGGTTTCTCGTAATAGTATCTTAAGGACGCATTTGTGTCTCAAAGTTACTAGGTACTCGAATCTAGGCTTTAGTATAGTAATTTTTTTTTTGTGTAGGTTACCTTTTGCGATGAAAAATTCTTAAATGTCTTAAAAATGTGTTTCTTATTAAGTGGATAAACTTACTTAGACAAGGACCAAAACGCGTTATTGGATTACTTACTCGTAGTATAATGATTTTTTAATGAGACTTCATATGAATTTGTTTCTATACATTATTCGTGCGCTAAACTATTATATTATAAATGGATACAAAAGCTAGAAATAATCTTTCTATTTCCAGATATTTTATATTGTTTTGTATCAAGCAAAGTAAAAGTATCGTTTGGGCTTTATCAAGGCTCACAAACACATTACTAAATCTCCGGAATTGGCTCTGTTGGACCCGTAATAGCCTCGAAAAGTAGGAACAAGTTGTTTTTGTTCGCTTGTAGGTACTAAAAAAAATGCTTACTTGGAATTGTCAATAGAATCGTGTATCTAAATTCCATGTAATATTATGAATAAGTAAGTAGGTACTTTATGTTATGCTTTGTTTATATAGTTTAACTATACTTACTTAACCTCAGCATTGTACTCTAGAAATTAAAAAAGAATGCTCACTGGCTGTTTAGTGCATGCTGAAATAACCGAACTAGTTTTGGAATCTTTAGATACGATATAGTATGAATGTGTTGGAATCCCTACTATATCACATGGCGTGGTAAATGAAAAGTTGGTACCTACACCCTACACCCTACTGCATTGCAACTAAAATATATTTTGCAGCTATGATCTTTATTTATTTACACGAAATTTAATCTCTGGTCAGTGAAATACCTACTTTAAACAAACGACCTTCCCTCCACTTTTATCTCTCAAAAACAGAAAATTTATAGTACGTTCTACTAGCTCGACGCATAATATTAGCAACACGGTAGAATTTACAACGGAATTGTGAAAGGGAACATGAAATTCTAGTACGTGAGCAAAAGTCCAATGAAATTTGTAGAAATTATAACGGAACGAGTTGCATCCGTTCGTGGAAAATCCCCGTCATGACTTTCATAAGTGACCATTACGAAATTGTTCCTAATGGATTTGTAAAATTTGCTCCTGCCGCCCACAGTTCTTTTTTACAATTATATCATGGGTTGATGACCTGGTTTAGCGTAGTCGCTAGTGAAGCTGGTTTGGAATTCAGGTGCGGGTATATTTTGTGTGTTTATTACTAATATTTGTGCCTTTACTATTATCCATATCAGGATCACTCGTAACAAAGGCCTTCACTGATAACAGAAAAACTTGTCAGATTTAGGTTATCGTCTTTTCGGTGGACATACATAAAGTTAAGGAATTCCTGTACTCATTTTGAGATAAAACAATTGACGGTACAACTAGATTCCCCGGTCTATCGCTCTATGCAGTCAAATCGTAACAAAAATTTATTAAAGCTGTTAACTTTTGAGCATCGAGTGGACAAATTTTGTTTATACGGCTGCCAATAACCCAGATAATTTTGTTACTAAAATAGTATGTAACTTATTGCGCAGTAACTCAAAACTAGTCTTGGCCTCCAGCAAGAATTTACGCCAGTTCCTGGCTTGGAGATCGCGCTGATCCGATTCGACGGCGTTGCTCTATCCTAATAGGATGGCCGTTCGGTTTTCTCCTTACCACGCACAATAGTCTGGCACTACGTTCCTCAATTGCTCACCCATTTCTCGACGTAACTGATCCAGCAAATACGAGCATAAGACTTTAAAGATTTTAGAAATTTCAAAAGGATCCATTTTTTATACGTACCTATACTATGTGCTAGGTACTGTAATACCTAAAACTACTAAATACTTCTGAAACTTGAGCTTATTTCTAATAAAATCCCCTAAGGGGATTATTCTGCTTCCCAAATCCTCACTGGCAGCGGGAATGCATTTATTTTTTGGCTAACCTGTGGGCAACTGGCAACAGT
Source organism: Thaumatotibia leucotreta (assembly GCA_025490895.1). Taxonomy (NCBI): domain Eukaryota; kingdom Metazoa; phylum Arthropoda; class Insecta; order Lepidoptera; family Tortricidae; genus Thaumatotibia; species Thaumatotibia leucotreta. Next base: position 24,405 of record JALPQI010018952.1, read on the forward strand.
GTATACCCTATACACTGTTGTTTTCAAACTTCAAACTGTAGACCCTCGGGAAAAATCGTGCCAGCTCATTCCGCACTTGGACCGTCTGTAGAAGATTTTTTCCAATTCCTAGAGGATTGTTTTCTTAACGAAATCCTGGGAACTGAATAACGAATAAGGAAATATTTTATGAAGAAGTTTGCTTTCTGCGCTTAATGTTGAATATACACGATGTAATTAATATGGCGGAACCGAATAACTTTAACAGCTTATTCCTGAACTCGTAAGAAGCAAAACATTTTATGTGAACCCACGCCGAAATATGTTTGCAAAAACATTTTTGTACGATATTACATAAATAACACCATATTTCGATCTCGACTCGTATGTTGCTTCTTACGACCTCAAGAATAAGCTGTGAAAGTTATTCGGCTTCCTCGTGTTACACCGCGTATAAATCAGCTTTTCTGTATAATAAGTAATTTTTTTGGTCTATTACAATTTTTTTTTCTTAAACTTGCAATTAAATGTTAACATTACGTACGTCAAACTGTACCAGGTGCATCTTGATCACAAGTGGCAGAGCATCTTGGCATGTCACAGTTAAAAAAACAGAACTAATGCCAGTGTCAACGGGTAAAAGATTACCTCGAACAGTTTAAAATTTGTTTTATTGTTGTAAAGTCGTTTCGTTACTAGACATATTTGTATGTATACTGTGAAATTCATTTTAGATTTATTATTTAATTGCAAGTTGAGAAAAGCACTATACTTGCTTCACCTGGAAACTGGCCGAATAGAGATACAAATTTAGCCGGTTTTGTATCTCTATTCGGCCGTGCCAGCGAAGCAAGTAAAGTTGTAGCTTCGTTATTTTGTTTGTACTGTGATGTGAAATAGATTTCCAAATGTATTTTGAATTAAAAAATGCAGTAATAACCTAAAGTAATTTTACAACCGAGAGTACATGTAGTTCATCTTCTCTTCTACACAAAGCAAAATTGATAAAGATAGGCATAAAACATTCCTTCGCAGCCTTATTATCCCCGTAAGGTTTAAAACTCAAAGCTATCCCGAAAATTAATAGGCCGCTCATTTTTGCCTCGCAAACAGTTTCGTGTTTCACAAATACCTTAAGTAAAATACAAAGGATGAAGTGACAAAGTGTTTTACTCTCTACGAAAATTTTATAGTAGGCACCAATGATTTTGTACTTAAACCATATACAATACGGACATGTGAACATCATTCTTGTATTACTTACTCGAACGCTATGGGTAAGTATGTTATATAAATTCGTAAAAAATCTCATCCGGGATATTTCTATAAAACAAAGATTAACAGGTGGAATAGTTTAAGTGGACCGTTTCATTTTCAACATGCGAGTAAGATGTTTCTTTAATTTGATTGCTCTCTAAATCGAGCGTCGCACATACAGTTTTGCGGATGGGTCCGCGGACGTCATCGCCGGATGCATCCGCTGACGTGTGGAGGGGGTGATTTGGTAATCTGCGGTAGGTATTAGACGTCCGCGGACGCGTCCGCCACGGATCCGTTTGTTGTCGGTTTTTGTGGCCCTTTCAAAGGGGGCTCAAGGGCGAGCGTCCGGCATCGCGACCACACGTCCGACGCGCCGTCAGTCGGCCGCCGTCTACCAATGCGTATGCATGCCTGCTAATTCCTCGTTTAAGTTGTTAAAATCGTTGCGAAAAATGGCTAACATGAATCCACAAGAAACGTTTAAATTTATAGAACTATATCAAACAGAAAATTTACTCTAGAACCCGAAGAATAAATTTCAATCAACTTTTCGATCGACATTTATTTTCTGCGCTACTTTTCATGAACTTACAAACGTACGTCAATTACTACTATACACATATTTACAATGAAATGAATGACTTAATTTAAATATTCATAACGTACAATGCTCAATTTTGTAATTTTTATTTGGATTTTTAATGTCTATTTCCACCATCGTCCATTTTTAGCGAGTAGCGTCGCGACTGTCGCGAGTAGCGTCTGACGAGTGTGAACTACGACTGAACGATCAACAGACGTGTGGACGGTTGGCGAGATTCGTCTGCGGATGCATATGCCAACGTCCGCGGGCTCATCCGCAGACGTGTATTGGAGGCATTACGCTGAGCGCATGACCGGTGCGACAGTATGATGCCGCGAGATAGAATATTCGTCCCTATTTTATTAATAGTTAACAAAGTCTAGCTCGTCTATAGTAAGTGTATGAATTTAGTGTCGCACCAATCATGTGCTAAACCTACAAGTACAACATCTGGAAAATAAAATAATATTCAATTCAAAGTTATAATAAACCGACTAATGTTACGTTTATCAAACCGACATCATTATTCGCGTGTCCATATTTCTTGCAGTTGGTAGAAAACGATAAAATATTAATTTACTGATATACGATAGCTAATATGGGTAATTTGGATAACTAACCAAATACATGTGTAATTGACAAGTAATTGTGTATGTAGGAACTATGTACCTATACCTATAGATAGTATAATTATTGCACGAAAATGAAATGTATTAATTTTTACTTTTTATTGAGTGCTATATGTACTTAAAAGAAAATAAACAGAACGACACTCTTTACGCATATTTTATTGGTGCGAACTCGGCTTAGTGGTGACAAAATTTAGTGTTCCATCGTAACCCTAAAATACATAATGGCGCTGAAACATTTTGCTTGTACAAATATTAATCCATATTATGTCTTTATTTATGTATGTTGCCGTAAAACCCGTATTCCCTTGTTGAAATTAGTTCTATGAAATGTCTTATCAGTTTATCCAGGATATTTTCAGTCAAAAACCTATTTAAAACAAAACCTGCAAAATTTCATTTGATAATTGCACATTTTGTAAAATTTTTCGGTAACTTCGGTGCATATCAGGTACTAATGCGATTAAACATCACCTGTTTATTTTCTGATGTTATTTAAAGTCAATGGTATATGTTAGAAAGCTCTCAACCAACTATATTTTGAAGGAAATTCGACGTTGCACAGAGGTCACGGTAGTAGCTAAAATTCGGATAAATTGATGATCTACTTTGACTGCTTTTTTTAGCAAGGAGAGTAGTTTATACTACGTAGTTTTAGAAAACATAAAATATTTGGCATGTGTGGGAATAAACATCTTTGGTATAAGCTTTCAAAGTTAATATACTGCATGACGCTCCAACGCGTTATCTAAAAGTGCAGTATTTACTCGTCGTTTTAAAATTGATTATGTACATGACTGTTTTAGTGAAAGCTATAATTATTTAAACGGAGGTACACAAGGGTATTTTCTATCGTTTTTAATAACATTTTATTATTTTCCCTGTCGCTTTTTTATTATAATATTTATTTTACGCGAGCCATAAAAACAATCAACGACGATTTCGATTTGAAAAATATTTCGAAGCTTTTAGTTTAGAAACCCTTCGAGTCCCTTAATGATTCATATGTCGTTTTGTAGCCTAGAAAGTGCTTTATCGTGAGCAAGTGATAATTCTACCGAAGATTGCCGAAGGTCTTGGCGGTAGCCTTTTTACGAAACTGAAATTTAAGGACAAATAAGCGTACTTAATGATTTTTAAGAGCGAGGAGGGGGGAAATCAATTGCTCGTTCTCATGTAACTTGTTTTTAGGGTTCCGTAGTAAACTAGGAACCCTTATGGTTTCGCCATGTTCGTCTGTCCGTCTTCCGCACCATAGCTCAATGGCCGTTAGTACTATAGTGTGGGGTATCGTTGAATAGGTCTTTCAAAAAGAATAAGGCTCCCAAAAGAAAGTTTTTTTACCCACAAAATTTCAAGAATAACAAGTAACACTGATTTGCTCATTAGATTTTTGCTGATATCCGATCTATACATAAATGGTTTACGAAATTTACCTCACAAAAAGTAGGAATCTTTATTTAAAGCTTGTATTTCGCTTATTACAGATCAAATTCAATCTTAATAAAACATTACGTACTGTTTTTTAGACTTTTGTTGCGACTTTTGAATTTTAAGCACTGTTCTTTGAACGCCTGACCACTGTGCGTTGTAACGAAGAAAGTCAGGCCTAATTTTGCAAAATACATGTATAATATTACTTATTATATTACTTTATGCAAATAAAGTTATTGATCAACCTCTCGTGTGTCGAAAATATTTGTTTGTTAATAGTTTTCCCGTACGCGGATTCACGTCAAGGCTTTAACGAAAAAAAAAAAAACGAATGGCACAGGAAAGACTTCGAAACAGTTTTCCGTGTCCGTAGTAATCCGTAGTAGATTTGTTCATGTTTGAATCGAGAAATATTAATTTTAACATAGAAATTAGGTTTTAATTGAATTCAATTATTTCGATATTTTTGTGACACTGGGTAGTTTAGGAAACTAAGGGACATGATTTAAAATCTAAATACCGTTAATTCAATTTGATTGAATGAACATTATTACTTTCAATTTAATTGAAAGAAAAAATAAATCATGCTTGTTTGAACATGGACAAATGTTTTAACTATTAGTTCGGTAAATAGTCGTAATGCTATTTTGTTGTTAATTTATTCCCGCCAATTTACGTTCCGCGGTTATTTCTTTGTTGGCAATATTATGGCACGTAACAATGCTTATTACTTTATATGTCTATTCGTAAAACCACAATAATCGTGACACTTTCGTGAGGCTGTCCAAATGCGTAGCATTTGTACGTGTCACGAGACAACAATGCTATCTTCATTTCCTGGAAGTGTGTGCTATATTTTTATCATATTAATATCAAAAGTGCTTCTAGTGGTCATTTTTATTTCACTTTTCTGAATTCCAATCATTCATTTTATAATACACTAACATTTTACAATACTTACCTATTAATCGATGTTTAATATACGTTGACACTTTACACCTTGTTTCGACATAATAAAGTTAGGTACTCGTACATGACGATAGAGTTTACACTGTAGCACAAAGGGAAACTTTTCCGTCGGTGACTTAACTTAAAATGGTGAAAATCCTACTTTACAGCCACAGCGTCTTGAGGGAGTACTGGACATCTTGTAGTAAACAGAGCATGTCCAGAGGCATTATTTATTAAAGTATGTCCCGACTTTATTTTGTTTAAGTTGGTTCTCAACTGTCCCTGATCTCTTCTAAGTTTATTGTGTGCCATGGTTGACTATTCTTTATAATATGGAGCTTGATAAATCAGTCTCTCACTCACTCGCATGTTTGTACATATTTCGATCAAATAAAATATATATAGCTGACTCGGTGGTATCGGTTTCATTTCCATGTGCCTTAATTCAGTCTTGTAAATACGGTGATTCTGATTAACCTTTTTTGTGGTGAAATAATGCAATCTTATCACAATTTTACAACTTATTAGTTGATTTAAGTTTTGGTGGTGAAATAATGCAATTTTATCTTCTTCAACTAAAAAAAATGTATTTGGTTCCTCATTTACAATAAATTCCTGACGGGAAACAAACTTCTTCAGTGTCTTCATTAAATTACACTTTCCCGTAATAAGATTATTTGAATTTGTTAAGGAAGTAAAGAGATTATAAAATCATGGGACTTTGCTTAAAACAACGCGAACTTCACTCACTGTTTGATTAAATTCGAGTTAGAGTAAAACACTGCCGAGATGTATTACGTAAGGAAAGGTAAAGGGGGCAGGTTTAATTATAAGCTTTGTTATTCGTATGAACTGACGAGGCTTTATTAATTTTTGAATTACAACATATTATTCATACTAATGATTCATACCTAGCATAATGAACACTTAAC
>JALPQI010018953.1:0-26024 GCA_025490895.1 Thaumatotibia leucotreta
CGATACGTTTATAATGCGATCAATCCTCTCCCTACTAGTGCCAACTTATCAACGAAAAAACAATCAAGCCTTCGCCAATGTCTGAAATAGTAGACCGTTCATGACGTCACAGATACGAAATGAGAAATAATAGTGATGTAGCAACGTCCATCAATAAATTTGCATAGCTGGTAAAATTCACAGATTCAAACCATTAATAAAAGGGACGAAACCATAATAAAGACATTTGTAAACGTGATTTAATTATTATAATATAATATTTAATGACAAGGTGGTAAAAAACGAAGTTAATCACAGTAAACTATAAACAATAAAATATTTCATCGTAAGTTATGTGGCAAGCACTACACAGTTTGTTATAACTTAGTATAGGCGGCGACACGGGCACGTCCGATGACAGCCCAAGCGGCGTTCAAAAGGTTAACGGGTTTTTCGAAGGATGCGTAATTTAAAATATCTAATTCCTTATCATAACCAATCATCATCATCATCATCATCAGCCTATGATAGTCCACTGCTGGACGTAGGCCTCTCCTATTAACTATGCGTTTAGACGCATTAGGAGGTAAATGCCCATAATCGCCACGCTGGGCAAGGGGATTGGCGATCGCAGTAATGTGTCCACAATGATGACGCTGCTGCCCATCATCAATCTTTAATCAAATATAGTCAGTGACACTTCAATCCCTTAGTCGACTCTTACGACACCCGCAGGAGGAGTTGGGGGTCATAACCAATATGGCTTGTTATATCATATCCGTACCTGAGCATTTATTTTTATTGTGTATTTTTTTATGATTTTGAATTTATTGATTATTTCTGCCCAGAATCACAAGCTCTTTCGATCCCTAAAGGAAAAAAAAATGTCCCAATCCTGGATTTTCTCCTTTGCTACCTCCATACAAAGTGTATGGAAAATTGTAACTAAATCGTTCAAAAATCCATAGGATTTTTTTATCCCATTAAAATCGAAAGAGCTCGTAGGATCACGAGTACAAATAATCCAAAATGCACCCATAAATTCAAAATTATGAAAAAAGACATAATAAAAAGAAATATTTTCTAAGTTATCGAGGAACTTTAAACACATAATAGCTTAGACAAGCCCACATGTGTCATACAATTAAGTAAACACTATTAACCCTTTCACTATCATCAGAAACGCATTAAAGGCGCTTATTAAAATTGACAGCCGCACCTGGGGGGTTGGGATTGATTCATTCGTGTGTCGCAGTTAACGGGTTAAGGTGTGTTTCTAAATTATAGGTTATTGTCATATCAGTGCTATAGAACGGAATTGGTTCGTTTTATGTTGGTTAGATTGTGAAACTGAAGCGATTACGTTATTGTTATTAAGGCCGAGGCACATCGGATACGTGTGCCAAGGTAGCTGTACAAATACCTAAATCAGTTTAACATCACCATCAGCAGTGTTATTCACTAAGGAAACCGCCTTGCTAACAGCGCTGTGTCAGCGCTGAGGCAGCGTCGACCCTAAAAATGGTATTCACTAAAGCACTTTAAACGACACTAGCGCTCGGCGACGAATGCGGCGTGAACTGGAACTACACTGCGTCGAGAGTTACTGCCTACAGTTCGACGACGATCTGTACTGCGTTAGTGAATACCGTTTTTCACAGCGCTGCGCTCGACGTCGAAGTGAAGGCTATCTCGTCGTCGAGCTCGTTGATGAACGCAGCGTCAAATGTGTGAATAAGAGAATAGCATAGCAGTGCTGCCGTGATACTATTACTGTTTGTTTAAATAATATTATTCACACTTATATTTACACTCTAAGGCAGTATTGATGTCATATAATGTTTTGTATACATATATAACCCACACTGAAACTATGATTTTAATACATTAAGTGCTGATTTTTCAATCCCCGAATAAACCTATCCGTTAGTTAAAATTATCACCATCCTTTTCTAAAATCATCAGTCAAAAAAGGACAGGGCTAACATTTATTTGACAGATACTGTTGATTGACAGATACTGCTAACATTTATTTGACAGATACTGAACTGGGGATTGAAAAATCAGTCCTAACATTATGGGATTGACAGATACAAACTTCACATGACCATTTCCATACATTGTAGTCACGTGACTTTTCATTGGAATCTATTATTTGAATAATTATATTTTCTCAAACATGAAATGAAATGTTGTCATTATGTTCGTCATAATAGGCTTTAAAGTATGACGTTGCAGGCGGATGACTTCGAGATAATAGTAAAGGATTTTCATACGAATTTAACGGCCTAGGCCGGTAAGTAATATTTTTTTTAAAACATGGCGTCGGTTTTATAAATAAAACCTAAATTCTGTTTTTTTTTATTGTCGTATTTTTTATTTCATTGCATATGTTTGAGAAAAGCACTATACATGCCTCGCCGTGAAATTGGCTTACCGGCTTCGTATCACTGTCAGGCCTCACTACGTTCGGCGGTCCATACCTACTCAGCCGATAAGCCCATCTTTCCCGGCGTTTGCAGTAATATACTATTATAACTTTTAGTTTATCATACGATTGTAGAATGGCATCTTGGCATTATACATATTGTAAATATCTAAAGCTCATTTTTAGGGTTCCGTAGCCAAAATGGCAAAAACGGAACCCTTATAGATTCGTCATGTCCGTCTGTCCGTCTGTCCGTCTGTCCGTCTGTCACAGCCAATTTACTCGGAAACTATAAATGCTATAGTAACGAAATTTGGTGAGGATATGTGTTGTATGAACCGCTACAGGAATGTGATACTAAATTGTAAAAAAAACCATTAGGGTGGGGGCCCTCCATACATGTAACTGAGGGATAGAATTTTTTTTTTTTAGTTGTACATAAGCGTGTGGGGTATTAATAGAAAGGTCTTTGAAAATGATATCAAAGTTTATACATCACATTTTTATTTAAGCAAACCGTTTTCGAGATATCAGCTCTCAAAGTCTGAAAAATGTGTCCCCCCCCCGTCTATTTTTTAAACTACGCGATATAAAATTCTAAAAAAAATATATGTTATGCACATTAATAAACTCAATCAACGATTTTTGGTTTGATTAAATTATCTCCTATAGTTTTTGAGGTAGGTTGATTTAACTGTATTTTTTAATAATAACTTGATAATGGTACGGAACCCTTCGCGCGCGAGTCCGACTCGCACTTGGCCAGTTTTTTTTTGTATAATATTAGGGCCTTTATCAGACATTTACATAGTTACTAAAATAAATAGTTAGCTCCCAGTAATGCAAAACTCGACCGATAGATACTAACTCAGAAATGGCTGTTTCCCCTCTTTATCGAACTTTTGTCTTCAATACAAACAATATCCTATAAATATCAATAAATACCGGAGCAGCGTAAGTTTGCACATTACAGCTGTTATCTTTCTTATAAGACGTATAAATATGTCTTAGAGTAGAAAACAATAACAAAGTCGGGTCTATAAATAATGTAATAGGGCGCTACTAATGGAACTCGATAGCTACTTCTTACTATACCATTTTTCACTTGAATGTAAAAAAAGGTAAATAAACCTGCAAACTTGCATTATTTCATAATCACGCACTTTCAGAACACAATCTTGGTATGGTAAAAAATCATAGGACACTTTTTTTCTCCTATTAGGATCAAAAGAGCTCGTGATTCTGAGTAGAAACGGCATAAAAAAAAATTCAAAAAAAAAGTTGGGGGGAAAACTTTGAAAAAAATGGCCCAAATAATTGTGGTTGACTGTGAATTCGCATGACGTACCACGATTTTGACTTATACTAGAAATGCCACTTATACGTAATCAAAAACTAACCAAATTAGATATAGACTATTAATGAATGAAACGTATAAAGAATTTGACCTAATCAGAAAAAGGTTAATTATTGAATTTGATGCGGTTAATAATTTGGTTTTGTTAAAATGTAGCTTTCTTAGAACCTAATTTATTATTTGCATTTAATTTATTATTCCTAATTTAGTATTGATTACCTCGCCAAGTGATGATGGGCCAAATAGCACACGCAAAAAGACCTGTGGGACGCCCGATGTTAAGATTTAAGGATTCCTGCAAGCGTGATATGGTTTGCTTTGGCATCAGTACTGCCGACTGGGAAGAACGTGCAGAAATGAGGCCTGAGTGGCGTAGAGACCTCAGCACAGGAATAAAGAAGCACGACCAAGTGTGGCTGGAAAAACTGCAACAAAAAAGAGACAAACGCCATCAAGCCAGTAGTATAGCCTCACCCCCAGACTCACAATACGCATGCGACTTATGCGGCAAAAAGTGTCGCGCAGCGATAGGCTTGTACAGCCATAAGCGCAGCTGTACAAGACGTAAAAATAATAACTAACACAGCGTTGTAACAATCATCCGTCAGGGATGCTGTGGCCATTGATGATAGAACCTAACTATTTCAGCATTTAATCTTTAACGGATTAGGCATAATCAGAATTAAACTTATTACCGAAACGACCTCTTATGAATTAAACGATTTCAGAAACTGACTCAAAAAAAAAACTGGAAAAGTCGGGATTTAACTTATTCCGAATTTGGTGACCTCCGCCCAAACCGGGGATTATGTGTTCCAGTAGTAAGGCCAAGCATGTTGGTCCGTCGATTAAGACGCGGCCACAGTGGCTCTCGATAATGACGCAACTTTCACATGCTGCCGCCCTTACTTTTCCCACTGATGTACGGACAGGAAAAAAGCGGAGTTTATGAATATAACTCCCTTCCGATAAGTTTTTTAACCGACTTCAAAAATCGAAGAGGTTTTCAGTTCGACAATTTTTTGTATCTACTCTACATCTCCGAGATTCGTGAATCGATTTTATTATTTTTTTTTATCGAATGTGTATAGTTCCAAAATGGTCCCATTGGCACCAAGATGGGGTCTGTTAATGAGATCTTGGAGAAATCGGTTGAAGTTGGTTTTTTATTTTTTATTTTGGTGATTATTCATCTTCGTAGTAATAGGCATACCTAGGTAGGTCTATGAAAAATAATAATTCATACATACCATGAAACGCATAAAGAGACCCATTTTTGTAGAGTTCCACAATCAACTTACGAAATTTATAAATCTTTATAACTTCGAAATGTCTGTCTTTCCTTACGTCCGTCTGATAGGGTTAGGTGTTTGGGTCATTTGCAGAAAAAGTGTACCTTTTAATGTCACGAAAATACATACCATGAAACGCATAAAGAGACCCATTTTTGTAGAGTTCCACAATCAACTTACGAAATTTATAAATCTTTATATATTCGAAATGTCTGTCTTTCCTTACGTCCGTCTGATAGGGTTAGGTGTTTGGGTCATTTGCAGAAAAAGTGTACCTTTTAATGTCACGAAAATAAATAAGTATGTAAATTGAGATTTCTCAGTTTAGTTACTCACGTACTAAAGGTATGAAAAATTCTGTAACATATTTGAGATTTTTTTTATCAGTTTCGTTACATTTCGTTTCATACATTTAGTATGGGAGTAACTAAACTGAGTAATCTCAATTTATATACTTATTTTCGTGACATTAGGGACAATTTTTTTTGTTTCATAACTGAAAAGTACGCACGATGCCGAGTAAAATGATGTATTAAAGTCCATGATTGCAAAAAAAAATTGAAAGGTACACTTTTTCTGCAAATGACCCGTTTATAAGTTTAGTAAGGGTAAGCTCTGCTAGCCTCAGTGATCGTTAGTGCTATTATAGCTAACATTTGACATGAAAAAGTGTACCTTTTAATGTCACGAAAATACATACCATGAAACGCATAAAGAGACCCATTTTTGTAGAGTTCCACAATCAACTTACGAAATTTATAAATCTTTATAACTTCGAAGTGTCTGTCTTTCCTTACGTCCGCCTGATAGGGTTAGGTGTTTGGGTCATTTGCAGAAAAAGTGTACCTTTTAACTTCACGAAAATAAATAAGTATGTAAATTGAGATTTCTCAGTTTAGTTACTCACATACTAAAGGTATGAAAAATTCTGTAACAAATTTGAGATTTTTTTTATCAGTTTCGTTACATTTCGTTTCATACATTTAGTATGGGAGTAACTAAACTGAGTAATCTCAATTTATATCCTTATTTTCGTGACATTAGGGACAATTTTTTTTGTTTCATAACTGAAAAGTACGCACGATGCCGAGTAAAATGATGTATTAAAGTCCATGATCGCAAAAAAAATTGAAAGGTACACTTTTTCTGCAAATGACCCGTTTACAAGTTTAGTAAGGGTAAGCTCTGCTAGCCTCAGTGATCGTTAGTGCTATTATAGCTAACATTTGACATGAGGTAGGTAGGTACTTCATGTCATGGACTTGAATCATATACTGTGTCTACTTTATGTGATTCAATTTCACCAATGGAATGGTAAAAAGAAGAAAACATAATAATGAAAAGGTGCATTTAGACCAAACGAGCATTCGCTCGTTCTATCCCCCAATCTACGAAATCAACGAATTTCGACGAATCACGTTTAGTGTAACGAAGGAATGTCGTAGAGTGGGGGATAGAATGAGCGAATGCTCGTTTGGTCTAAATGCACCTAAAGGTACACTTACCCCCTTATTCATAAACATTCGGAACTTCTTATAAGTATCGTATGTCTCTTTCAGTTTTATATACGTAAGGATAAGACCGAAAAGGATAAACAATACCTCGGCTTGCTAAGTAAGGAAACGTTTATAATTAAGGGTTTGATTGATGTCTTTTGCTATAGTGTGAGAATCAAATTCTAACAAAATAAGTACCAACAATACACCATAAAAACATTCAATTTTTTCTTTTGAAATTAGGTATTAAAAAAATACTGTTTTTCCCTGCTGATCGTACAAATGATTCTTCTATTGAAACGTAGTACAGTCAGCATCACAATACCATTACGGATGATAAACGATTGTTGGCAACTCGTGTCGTTAGTGTTTTTCCTCATTTGACACTGTTACGACCCGGTTGACAGTTTTCAAATAAAACGGCTTATAGTACCTACTTTTGTAAACTATACTTGTTTTTCTGGCAGCCTATTTTGGTGTCCCTCTACTGGGGTAAATGCTCAGGAGATTTTTTTTAAAGATGTTGGAGGTCCTAGGTTCAAACGCTGGAAAACTAATTTATGGGGAATTTAACCCTTTGACGGGCAAGACTCAAAAAAATCGTGGGTTCAAGCCTCAACGAGAGTACGTAAAATTCTGTAGGTACAAGAAAAAAAAACTAAAAGATAGTGCTATAGGATGTCTTTTTTGAGACCGGTGCCCTATAGTATAGTGTAATTTTTTGGATACCACACTTAGCGAGATTTAATATTAATTAAATTTCATTGATTATTTTGAACTAGTAATATACCTACAAAAAACTTGATTTACATAAAGATTTCATACTAAGTTTTGTTAACAAAACTGACAATGTTTTAATCGATCTTAACCTACGAAAAAATAAAACATGGAAGCCGCATGCCATACTACTTAAATTGCCTTTCAAAAACGGTCCTGAATTTTAGTTGACAAGTGTCACCCCCTCACGTAATGCATCACGGTAATGAATTTCAATATCAACCTATTAAAACTCAAACCGCCTTTTAAAAATAGTTGTGATTGGTCCATCAAAGTTTTGATTGGTTATATTTTATAAACATTTGTCAAATATATTGTGCCGAAATTTGCGCGGTGTTAAGAAAAGCGCTACGTCTTGCCCATCTTGGCACAATTGAACAATTGTTTTTGGGGGCATTTTTGAGCTGGCGTTAGACGTCCATGTTATATATGGTCGCAGATCTTAACAATTATCACTAATTGAGCCCAACCCAAATAATGAAATAACATATCTAAATATTGGATGTCATGCAATTTTTTTTCTGTGGTAAGTATTTATATAGTATTAATTAGTGTAACTACTTGGAAAAAAATTAAAACACAAATCAAAATATTTTGTAAAATAAATAAATAATTTGATTTGTGTTTCACAAAAACTTCAATTTGTCTTAAGGTCGTTTTTCTATTCTAGTTTTGGTGTAACCACTATTATAAATATATTCTAAGCAAAAAAACTCCTGAAACACATAACACATTTAATTTAACTCAAAATAATACAATTGGTATGGTACAATGCAAAACAGCATTAATATCGAAGGGGCTATCATCAAACCGCACCATTTCCTCAACACGCAATTTATCGCATGCGAAATAAATATCACCGCGAAAAATACCAACACCCGTGCTGAGTTGATGACACTAATTTTTTTCCCTACTGATATTAAGTCGTGTTTAAGACGGCCCATCATTATGCTTAATAGAAATAGATATTTTATTTTGTCGCTTCGCTTTTGGCTGTTTACAGGGGGTTATTGTGGTGTCGAGCGATATTGGGTAGGATTAGAAATGTGAGCGACAAATTTAGATGGTTTAGTCATGTGACATGAGGTGAAAGGATTGATAGACTACGGTAACCGCTTACTTATAGACTTGTAAAAGTAGTTTTTTACTACTGATTCACACATTTCTTCATCATCATCATTTATCATTTCAGCCATAAGACGTCCACTGCTGAGCATAGGCCTCCCCTTTGGACCTCAACATACACCGGTTGGATGCGACCTGCATCCAGCGTCTCCCGGCGATCTTCATAAGATCGTCTGTCCATCTCGTAGGTGGACGCCCTACACTGCGTTTGCCAAACCGAGCACTTTTCAACCCCATCGGCCATCTGCTTTGCGTGCAATGTGGCCTGCTCATTGCCACTTCAGCTTGCTAATCCGGAGGGCTATGTTAGTAACTTTAGTTCGCCTACGGATTTCATCATTTCTGATTCGATCACGTAGAGAAACCCAATAACCCAAAGCATAGCCCTCTCCATAGCTCGTTGAGTGACGGTCTCATTGTTTGTTAAATATATTCATAAGATTTATTCTTCCATTATGTCTCGATCGTAACTCAAATAACTTAAATGTACAATCAGCTGCAAGGCTAATGTCATGTAGACGAAGAATACTTATTTAGTAGATTTTATTCCTTTAGACTGAATTTATATAAGTACAGCTGTGACTCAATCGACAAACGTATCGCCTGTTTGGCGTTTTTAATAACCCCCCTGATACATTTGCCTCGTTAATAGGTTTTTCCTTCATAAAGCGAATGTTAACCTATTTATTATACTCCAGATATTAAAAACGGCGCGTTATCCAAGTAACAAATGCTTAGAATTTGATGAGGCTCCGTGAACGCGGTTTTATGGCTCTTGTCATGGTTTGTTTGGTTTTTTAAATGGGGAGACAGTGTGTTTTTTAAAGATGTTTTTGAAGATCTCCAAAATGCTCTACCTATTTTTGTTACATAATATTTGCACTGGGACGAGAAGCGGGACTGGGCCAGCCACGTGTGCCGCATACATCCACAAATTGCATGCATACAAGCCACGGAGTCTAGGCAGGCCTAGGCGAAGGTGGCGGGATGACCAGGGTGCTAAGACAAGTTGCCAATCGCTAACGCTTAATCGTCAATCGTAAGTGAAAGGTAGATAACTGTCTTTGTCGCACTTATACAAAAAGAGTGACAGAGAGGGAAAACTACGATACGCTAGTAAGCCTAGCGATTGGCAATTGTTTAGCCAAATAAGCATTCTGGACGCATTTCTTAACGACTGGCCAGATTTTGCTCACAACCGGGATAAGTGGAAATCCAGAGGGGAGGCCTTTACCCGACAGCGGGACACTACAGGCTATATAATTAAAAAAATGCAAATATTGTTTAAATTATAAACATAAAGTTACTTTATACTGTGAGGACCGGAAAATAGTGACACAAAAGTACTACAGTGAGCCAAGTTGAGACCTCCTGGTTAATGTCTAACGCCAGAAATTATAGCTACCTAACTAACTATATCGATCCGATTTTATTATTTGAAATTTAAGTTTTTTATCGGTGCGTATCGGTAGTCCTACGGTAAGCCCAATTAAGGCTTGTGATGTGGGTACCAGGCGATAATAATAAGTCAATCCTGACAGCTGTCATTTCAGTACACTATCTGTCAACAACGTCACTTTTTGACAGATAATGTACTGAAATGACAGCTATCAGGATTGATTTCATTACAGCCGAGCACTGTAGATACTTAAATACATAGACAGCCACGACCAAGGAACAAATATTTGTGATAAATTAATACACAAATAATGCCCTTGCTGGGATTCGAGCCCAGAACCGCCAGCTTCGTAGGCAGGATCACTGCCAACTAGGCTACAGATGCTGTATAATAATAATGAAGAATAACACCCACACAATTTTAATTTTCTTCCTTTCAGATTTTCATTTGCCATGGGACTTATTTTCAAATATATTTTTATTAATGCTTGACCGTAAGCTTTTAGGGCTCTGAAGCGTGGGCCCGATTGTGGGCAGATTGAATCGCGCTAAGTGCCACATTCTTGGCGACGACATCTTGAATATCTTGATGAATTTGATTTAATATTGGGACCATGTTTTTGTCAACGCTACATCCGCATCAAGAGTTTTTTTGTTCGAGTTTATCTGAAGATGTAAGAAAAGCGAATTGAATACATAGTTTTTAGGAACTTAAAAGTACATACACATTTTACAATGTATGCTTAAAAAGTGCGCTTAAAGGGATTAATATTAAGGGATACACTATTTGTTATTTAAAATCTTTTATAAATATTAGATGTCACATACCAAAGAAAAACGACCAAGATCACCTATGTCCGAGGTGGGGATCGAACCCACGTACTCAGCTTTCGCGGCTGATGCCTGTACCCCTCGGCCACTCGGTCTTAGCAACCACCGGTCAAATTTCTCGGGTATATGCAATCCCTTACAAGGCTAGGCGCCTTTGACCATACCATACCATATTTGGTATTTGTTACCATATGTTCATTGTGAATAAACGATTTCATTTCATTTCATTTCATTTTAAGAGTAAACTTGGCACAGAGGAAGTTACTTTGTTGCACGTATGCAGGAAATACTTTTAATACAACTTTTCTGTACGGTGGTTGGTACTGTGAAAGTTGCCTTTTTTTCTCGAAAAATGCATTACAAAATATTGTATGACATTTTCAGGTTAAAATGTAGGCTTTTTCTTTACTCGTGTCGATTTAAAACATCATGATATAAATAACAATTCTAATCATAATTTAACTAATCGAAGCTACATTTTTTTTTTATGTGACGAAGGTAGACAACTGAGCTCTCAGCTCACCTGATGGAAAGCGGGAACTGAGGCCCATGGACATAGTGATGAAAAAATCGCCTATGCGCTGCCTACCCTGAGGACTTAGATGGATTGCCTCTATGCCAGTAATTACATCGGCTATCTTACCTCCAAACCGAAACACAGCAGTGCAAGCACTGCTATTTCATCATCATCATCATCAGCCTATGTTAGTCCTCTGCTGGACGTAGGCCTCTCCTATTAACTTTGCGTAGTTATAGACGCATTAGGAGGCTGCTATTTAGCGGCAGGTTAACGGGTAAGACGGTGGTAGCTATCCGGGCGGACCCTGCACGTGGTCCTACCTGCAAATCACTGCTAACCGCAATGGTGTCTTAAATAACTATATAAAACCTATTTTTGAAGAATCTACAGATCTACCTCGCTGAAATGTAAAAGCACTCTGCGTAGTATCGCTAAAAAACGAATACACTCGTATTTAGCATTCGAAATCGGTTATTCTCAACACGATTTATCACTGGATCAGCGGCGCCGATATTTCATTCGCCGTCTCAATACGCCCCGCAGTATATCATACTAATGCGGGGGTGCGAATTCGAAAATAGCTACTCGTATTGTTCACGAGTCGATGGAGACGTATTCTGGGCGTGGAAACAAAAACGTGTTTTACATTTTCCGTATGCGAAAAGATACATTCTAAATAAATGGGTCTGAAAAGATTGGATACCTTGATTAACGCAGTACCTAATGTATCTATAACTACGAACAAATAAAACATGAAAGCTGCACGCCATACTAAATTGCCTTTCAAAAACAGTGCTGAATTTTAGTTGACAAGTGTCACCCCCTCTTCAATACATCACGGTAATGAATTTCAGATATTTTTGAGCACCTTGGTAGCCTCCGATATATCTGATGCCACAAAATTGCTCCCAGATTTTTTTTTGTTTTCAGAATCTCATTAGAAACGAGTGTTGGAAAAAGTTCAAACTCCGATTTAGAGAGGATGTGGTGCAAATCACAGACGAGAGAGAGAGATTTGGGTCTTTTAAATTCTATATTTTAACTTTTAAAACACATGGTAAGCTTAGTAGGTATCTAATTAATAGTGTAAATCTTTTAGTATAGTGTTAGTGAAAACTATAATATATCTTTTAGGTTTTTATTAATAGACGTCAAAATATCAAAAGGAGATTATCGATTATGTAGACGGATTTTTGTGTTGGTTTTTAAACAGACATTCCAAAAATTATATCGATATGGTTAGAGTTTGTCGAAACGTTGGTCACTGCTTTCTGGACCTTCTTATTTCGTTTTGAATAACGCAAAGCTCGTAGGCCTAACTATCCTCTTGAAAATTGGAGCAATTAGATTATTGACTTTCGGTTATCAATGCAATCCAGAATTCATCAATTATTCCTCCAAGGAGCATTCCATGGGCTGTCCCATTCAAACGTAACGTGTATATTCCGATAATTCGAGTTTTCTTCCGAGTTATTACTTAAATTTTTCTAAGCAATTTTTGCCTTACTTAACTGCCTGCCGAGTATTTTAAAGACAAACGGGTTTTCGAGTCTCGAGTCTGCCTGCGACCACGGGTGTAACGTCATGCCTGAAACGCCAGGATATAATTAAACGTAAGTTTACGCGATTCAGACCCGTTTATCTTTAAAATATGAGTGATAATCGTGAAAGTTTAAATCAATATGCCTGCCGAGTAGATAAAAATTGCAATGACAAATATTGGATTTTTTTCTTGTATAGATGGACCTTACGAGGCTATAGTTATAAAAAAACTAAAGCGCTTTTAACTTAGTCCACACTCGATAAAGAATTAGGCACGATAAAATGTCGCACACAATTCGTCTCGCGTGATCGGTAGGGGGGGCAAATGGATTGGAATCCAGTGGTCGATCATTTGTCTTCTAGATCGGAATAAGAATATGTTGATCGTCTTTAGCCTCTTTGACAGTGTGACGATATGGACTAAACGCGTAGAAAAATTATAGAATTTGTTCGGAAAATGGCACGTGAATTGTATGAATGTGCCTTCCCGGCCGATGCCTTTACTTTTGGCACAGATTTAGATTATACAGTAGATTGTCCCGATTTTAACTTTTTTAAGCGAGGCCTATCAAAAGCCTCGAAATAAATTGTAGATGTATGAAACGTTTCGGAATGTGTGTAAATGCATGAAAAAATTGGTGCTTCTCGGGAAACTGTAGCTCAAAAAAAATGTTTTTCCATACATTGACGGGACACTATTATACAGTGTGTTAACATCATGCAGGCTTTTTTGAAACTGAGGATTGAGATGCAGAATTTAGTCAAACCTTTTGAGCTTTGTTTAATTAAAATATTTTAATTAAAAACGTAATAAATTTTCTAAGAAAAGTTAAGTATGAAGCAATGAACTTCAAAATGAATCGTTAATTAACACTGGACAAATGACAGTCTGCAACCACTCGTAGCGTTTGAAAACTAAGCAGGACACGCGTTACATTGATCGTTCGAAGGAAAAGAAAACTCTTAATACTTGAAGACTGTAACGCGCATTATTAACCATCATCATCATCATCATCAGCCTATGTTAGTCCACTGCTGGACGTAGGCCTCTCCTATTAACTATGCGTATAGACGCATTAGGAGGTAAATGCCCATAATCGCCACGCTGGGCAAGCGGATTGGTGATCGCAGTAATGTGTCCACTATGATGACGCTGCTGCCCATCATCAATCTTGTAAAATGGTCAGTGACACTTCAATCCTTTAGTCGACTCTTACGACACCCGCAGGAGAAGTTGGGGTGGTGACAAATGTATTCTTACTGCCGTCACCACACGGCATACTGCCGTCACCTCACAATTATTAACCATGTTCGTAAAATACTATATTATAATAGATTAGCATAATATATAGGTATTATACACGATGATTCTTAATCCGTGATCAGGAGTAGAAAAACATTAAAATTTAGCCAAAATTAAACTTATTCGGCGAGGTCTCAAGTTATTTCTTCACTGTTTAATTAATTAAAAGTGAAAACCTAATTAACAAAAATTACCACTTAATACATGGTCATCCTACAGTATAAAGTTTAACTACGATACGTCAAGTGCCATCAGTATGGCGGGAAACGGGAATTTGACGGATCTTATGTCAATAAAGACTTCTATCTACTCATTATCTTATCAGTGCAACACTGATAACGACGAACATAATTGATAGGAGATTATGTTAACGTGCATTACCTAAACTTGGTAAAATCTTGAGAAAATAAAGCAATTTGTTTTCATACAGTACCTACAATTTAATAATTAAATAAAAACAATAAAACTGCATACCAAATTTAACATTTTTTTTTATTATTTAACAAGTGTTCCAAATGTCCACCGTGTTGTTCTTGACACAGATCCGGTTGATTGTTCCTGTGATTGGATCGATTCACTCGAAATCTTCTTCAGCAAAGAATCTTAAGATTTGTTGATCCAGATCGTCAGGATGATGACGAGGTCGTCCGGGTGCTCGAGCATGTTGTGGCACTGTAAACTGTCCGAAGTCGCGAAGATTTTTGATGCCTGCGATTTATAAAATTGTGTCCGGGGATCGGAATGTTTGGATGAAGTCCGTGAAATAACTGTTGGGTTCGCCTTGTGCTATTCGTTTGTATTGACAAACGTACAGTATCGTAACGCTGTATGTTTGAGTACGGACGTGGTGAAGGCATGATTTTTGGTGAATAATTATAATTTTCTCATTCAATATCCGTGACTATGACTTTGTTTATTATGCGTATGACAAAAGTGATTGACAATGTCATGGGCAAGGTTTACTCATAAATTGACAATTGCTAATAACTTTGTAAAGAGATTACAATACAACCTCATTAACACGTTCGCTGCGAAACAAGGCATTATTTGCCTTGTTGATGACTTTATGTCTGTGCGCGCTCTAAAATCGTGTCATCTCGCTCGGTGCGGGCGCCGTAATTCGAGAAGTACTACGAGTACGAGCGAAATAGTTATATATCTATGTTCCATTTTTTAAGCTTATACGTTTAACACGTTCAAAATATGCACCAGGTTTTTTAGACATAGTTCGCACGGAGTTAAAATTGAATAAACTCAGTGCGAATACCAGGCCTTGATTTGTAGGCCTGGTAGCCGCACTGAGCGGGGGAGGGGCGCGTGCGCCGCGGCTAGTGCGGTCCAGTGCTTTGTTTGACATCGATAGTGCACACATATTTTCAGTTGTGAGGTGTACTGTTACGTTTTATAAAGATCTTGTTCTTGTTCAACACTCGGTAACATTATGCTTCAAGCACAATATCGTTTCCTATCTTCCATAAGTTTTGGCCACTTTATTACATGAATATACGCATTTAATTACAGGTTGAAAAGACCAAAGGCCACCAATTCGTTAAAACTGGTACGAGAAAAATTGCGTCGGTTGTTATGAAAAATTACGAAAAACATAAACTAGTAAACAAGCAGACAAGAAAATAAAGAAGATAAAATCAGGGTGCAATCAGTGTCATAAATCGTATTGTTTGCCATGTTTTAACGAAAAGCACTTTAACTAAATCATCCTTTGTAATAAACTTGTCGATTTCATGTACTTATTTGTTTCATTGTCCCATCCCTATTATTATATTTTCGTAGTGCATTACCAGGTTCAAAAAACACAGCATATTTTTTTATTGGTGCCTTAACAGGCCTGGTAAACCTGGCATCTCTTAAAAAAGAAAAATCAACAAACTTCTGTCCAATTCCCGGGCGAAGCTAGGATCAAGTAGGTACATGAATAAACTTAACATACGCGAAATTTAATTCATTTACTTTTAATATTCTTGATCTTAGGGTCATATTTCTATGAATGGCTTTCACCAGGCCATTAAAACCTGGTTCGCATATAATGGAACTTAACTACCAGACTGAAAATACCTGGTAACGCATGGTATGCAAGTACAAAAAAATCAGTCTCGCAGTTAACGTGTTAAATCCGATATGGTAGTAGTACAGTGACAAGGATTTTAGGATAAAATTTAATTCAAAATTAAAACAATATTAAAAAATTAATAAATTTGTTTTCACGTAATTAGTACTTTAACGTAATCCCCATCAATTACTGAGTTAGAAAAAATGGTTCCTGATCACGGATTAAGAATCATCGTGTATAATAGATGGACTCAATTTAAAAGTCTCAACTTGTCAGCGTCAAAACATTTACTAAGTCTAAAATATATTGTGCAGTATTCTGCTGGTTAATCTAAAATTGATCGATCTGACAAGCATACCGCCTAAATTTGTGTAAATCTAAAGCCAATTATCATTAATTCATTACCATCCCAAAACGCGGAAATGATATCATCGCTAAATCTGAATTAGCACAATTCGGATCCCGTTGGACGCTCATCGGATTTCATCAATCAATCCACTATTGATAGGTTTGGCAAGTATGCCCCAACTCTAAGGCACTGGTCTCACCGCGAGCAACTAAGCTATGAACTATGGGCTATAAACACGAACAAAAGATATTACGCACTCCCGTGTAAATAAAAGAGACACGGCGATACTCGCCCGGCGGTGATAGCTGATAGCTGGGCGAGTCTCGCCGTGTCTCTTTTATTCACACGGGAGAGTGTATCTTTTGTTCGTGTTTATAGCCGATAGCTTAGTAGCTCGCCGTGAGACCAGTGCCTAAGTCTAAATTTGTGTAAATCTAAACCCAATTATCATTACCATCCCAAAACGCGGTAATGATATCGTCGCTAAACCTGAATTAGCACAAATCGGATCTCGTTGGACGCTCATCGGATTTCATCAATCAATTAGGCGATTAGTACAATTAACTTCATACGTCATGGTGACGCGTGTGACGTCATGCTCGCGTCACGGATAATCTACTTTGGATTTTAGTGGATGACGTAGTTTTGTATGGAAATGTTTTAGATGGTGAACATTATATTTGTTATTGCATTATAGTGCACATCATGGATTAGGTCCACTGCTGGACGTAGGCATCCAATTGCCTGTGTGGATGGTTGTATGCGTTAAAACTACCGCTTTTAGGTAGTCTCTTACTAGTAAAAGAGAGAAAACAAACTTTCGCTTGTAGGTATACTCTGTTCGGTTAGGTATTTAACTAAGTGTAAGCAATGTTGCAGTATTTTTACAATAGCAATGTACAAGTTGCAGATAATTCTCAAAATTGCGGGGACATCCTCGGAAATTTCCGAGAATTTTCATGAGATTTTAAGAGTAAGTTCTCATTGAGAATTTTTCCACGAGAACTTATAAAAACGTGTTATGAAGAATATTATATTTTACAATTGAGTAAACAAGGCATACAAATATACCTTAAAAGGCATGTATATACAACGGTTTTGGTATGATTAGATAGCTTGTAAAATTCAAATTGCCGAGAACATTCTCTATAGAAGTTTCGCAATTTATGAAACTTCTCCTCAATACATTGCTAGGAGGGTACACATACTTAATAAAAATAATAAATCAAAGTTAGACTTAGTTTATATTTCAAACTTTTGATCGATGTTTTGATTGGCATATTGGTGTCATGATAAAAATTGTCCTAATATACTACCAGAGCTTTTTTTTATATTAATGACAAGTCGAAAGTACAGTCACCATCAGACATTTCGGAGAGATATCTGAGTATTATCGTGGCACTAGAGTGTGCAATTCTGATATTTTAAGGTTTGTTAGAAACTCTGTTCACTTTTGATTTGATATTTTTTCAACAACAAGTTATTTTTAACCAATTTTTTTGTTACTTTTTTTATTGAAAAAAAAAACATAAATCATACTTAAAACTAAAATAATAATAACTAACTTAAACTACCACATCCCCCAAGTCGCTTCTCTGTGGGAGAGTGCCCATAACACTGGCTACATTTCCTCGCTGGATGGCAATGCCTAACCTCTGGCCAAGAAATGAGCCAGCCCAATGGTCACCCGTTGCCTCAGACAACAAGTTATTCGTCAGAAAACATTGCAGACAATGTTTTAATCATGCACAAAAACGTAACGGCCGTAAGAAGTATCCTAACAACCGATTTCCTCAATAAAATGCACCCTTAAACAAAAAAACATCACATTTTCAAATCACCAACCCCACACCCTATTCTGAAACCAATCGAAACTTAGATATGTATCGAACGATCGCAAATTGGCTCAATTCCACTCGACATTACCAAAAGCTTTGGCAGAAGAGGGATATAACATAAAAAAGCGAGCTAAGTGCTTCCATGCGAAAGAATGCGGGTATGGATATCTTTTTATATCGGTACTTTTATCATATTGTTTTTTTTATGAGATTTCTTAAGGTATGGTAATGAGGGAAACGTCTGGGAATGTTTGTGGTTTATTAGTTGTGGGGAAATATCGATGTCAGTTTAAATATGGTAATGGATGTCTTTATTGTAATATTACATTGTACATAAATAACGTATGTATATTTGGTGAACATTTTTTTGAGAACTTAATCTAGGTATGTTTATATAAGTAAATAATTATCTATCGATCTAAAAATATTCATAGTTAAAACCAATTTTCGAAACATTTGTTTGGTGCAATATGATTTTGATGAAATTTATTAATTAATTATAAAACTTAGGTACCTTATGTAATTAATTGTAATAGTAGTTAATAAGTCGTAAGGTAAGGTTCTGCAAACTTGCATATACCTATTTTAAAATAAGTAAATTAAATTACAAACTGACTAAGTAAGTCTCTAGTAAACGATGTCGGTTATTGTCATTTATAAGATCAACGAAATAAATATAAGAATTATAGGTATTTTCTTGCCCACAAACTCTTTCAGACTTGTTTTACGTTATGCTGTATTTCTTTCAGCAGATAAACTTTAACCAGTGAAATGTCGGCCTACTTTCAGAGAAAACTTTCGAATTTATCAAGTGGAAATAACTTGTTCGAAACTAGAATTATTTTTTATATTTTTTAGGTTTGTATGGTATAAACGAATAGTAAATACTAGTGTTTTTACTTTATTAGCCGATATAATGATTAAGGGATTTTTAACCGACTTCAAAACTGTTTCTCTATATCTCCGAGAACCATGAATCAATTCTCAAAATTTGTTTTTTAATCGAAAGGATATAACCCCGATTATAGTCTCATTGGTACCAGATTGGGGTCTAATGGTGGGGTCTTGGAGTAATCGTCTAAAGTCGGTTTTTATTCCTTTAATTTGATGACTATCGATTCACACAATGAATAGTAATTAATGCACATAGATTCAACTTGTAGCGATCATGCTCTTGACGACCATTTGTTAAAAAAAAAATTTGATACATTTACACTTACAGTTAAGATTCCTGTTAATAAAATTCTGACAATGAAATCTTGACATCACGTGCTATTAAATAGCTAGTTTAATGATTGACGTTCATATGTAAAGGGATTTCATAACTAGCAGTCATAGGATTGCAAATTACCGAAAGTAAAATGATTTTGCCAAGTGATAGAACCATGACTTTTCACCGTAAAAATAGATCTAATATCAATGTTACCAGGTAAAAGATTACCTCAAATAGGTTTTAAAAGTCGACGCGTAAGTTAAAAAAAGTTTTTGTAATAATTATTGTAGATTCGTTATTTGTTTGTACTGTGAAATTGAATTCGATTATTTTATTACAAGTTTGAGAAAAGCACTATACCTGCTTCTCCTGAAAACAAACCTAAGCAGACTTGGCATCACTATTCGGCCGAGCGTAACGATACCTATGCAGCCTGCACAGTTTGGTTTCCCCGCGTCTGCAGTAATGTACCTACCATACAATACTCTTGTCGTATAGTTGCCGATTTTTAAGAATGAACAAGTTATAGATTAATCCTTATTATTGAGGGTAAGACTCACCATTTTTCCGATAGTCTTAACGTCATTAATACGTAAGGCTCATTTCTTAACTGTCAAAAGTTCATTTTTAGTAATCGGCAACTACAGTACCGGGCAATAATATATCACGTACAGGTTTTTTTCGGAGATATTTTTTTTATATTTGTAGGTGATTTCCACACTTTACACCTTAGAACTGTAGATAGTGTAGGCATAGGCCTCTCTACTAGCGATGAAAAAACTTGGAATCATGTACCTAGTGGTTTTTTCATAAGAGTTTTTGCGTACCTAAGGCATGGATTTCGTAATAAAATTCATTTTCAGCGGCCGGCAAAGTGCTGTTTGCCGGCCGCTGCGCTAAACTAAGTTGCCGCTTGCAGACTCCGTTGAGCAGAAAAATACACACCTCGGCCGTTAAATGAGAAAGCCTTGGATCACATGTTTGTCGGCCTCGGCTTCGCCTCGGACTACAATTACGCGTCATCCGAGACATTTCCCAGAAGACCTTGGCATGTCATCATCAGCCTATGATAGTCCACTGCTGGACGTAGGCCTCTCCTATTAACTATGCGTATACCTACACGCATTAGGAGGTAAATGCCCATAATCGCCACGCTGGGCAAGCGGATTGGCGATTGCAGTAATGTGTCCACTATGATGACGCTGCTGCTCGTCATCAATCTTTTATCAAATAATGGTCAGTGACACTTCCATCCCTTAGTCGACTCTTACGACACCCGCAAGAGGAGTTGGGGTGGTGACAAATGTATTCTTACTGTCGTCACCACACGGCTTGGCATGTAATCTACTATTTTTACTACAGCTATTTTAGCAATATGCTGTGTCTCCCATAATTAAACTGTGCTAAAGTACCAAAATAATGTGCTATCATGCGTACATGTGCCGCTTACTCTATATACGCTCATACAAAAAGTCACGAATGTGATATATTATTGGCCGGTACTGTATAGGTTTACCATAGTATCAGTCATAAACTGCACTTCAAAAACAATCTACCCGCGAAAACCTACCATCAATAAGAAGGGCATTAAGAATATTCAAGCCATAAGGCAGGCTGCCATTAGCCTCCTCTCCCCTCCCAATAAAAGTGAGATATCAATAAGGGAAAATAAATTTTAATACATGCAACATTTAATAATATCTTTTGGGGCGATTTGAAGGGGATCTTGTATGGAAATTTCGCTTTGTGGAGAAATCAATTTGCTACAAGTATTTGGAGACTTATTATTTTCCGTTGTAACCTGTTTTTTTATACCACGTAGGTAGCAAACAAGTATACGGCCCGCCTGATGGAAAGCGGCCACCGTAGTCTATAGACGCCTGCAACCATAGGGGCGACCCATTAAGAACTCGTGCACTCCTATTCTGAAGAACCCCATACTGAAGAATTGAATAGAATAGAATAAACTTGTATTCACATAAAGCACACATTACAGAACAGCAAAAGTAAATACAGTGGAAACATTTTCTGGGTTAAAGTGTAAAGTAAAAACTAATACTGTATCCTTCTTTTATTTAAACGGTCATTCTAAACATTTTGCGCCTTAAACAAATTTACAGGGTCACTTTTTTGACACTGAAAAAAGTGATTTGTTAATAGGAATATTAACAGAACGGAAATTACATGAAATATAATCGGCTCGGTAATTGGTAATTAGACCTAAAACTAAGCATCTGAGAATGACTGTACACTTTCACGATTGTAACTCATATAAAAATAAACGATGGTTCATATATTTCCGCCTGTTACATATCTCAGAAGGAAAAACTGATAATGGTCGGCCAGGTGGAAGGGAAGAGAGGTAGAGAAAGAGCGTCTACTCGGTGGATAGACGTAATTAAAACCTCAACGAGATCCAGCACCCAGGCTTGTCTTCAAATGGCACAGAACAGGAAGACCTGGAGAAACGTAGTGACGGACATAGACACGAAAAAACCGTGAATGATAGTCACGACTCTCAGTAATGAGGAATCGACTGAGAAGAAGAAGACAGCATATGTTGTTGTTGTTGTAATAATTCCTAGGGCACCCCGGAGGTGCATAGGGCCTCCACAAGATCCTTCCACGCTTTTCTGTCTTGAGCAACCTTCTTGGCTTCGCAGAGAAAAAAACATAACTCAAAAACAAAGAAAAAAAAACATATCTCAGGGTAAATTTATTTCTCGAATCGGATGTCGGTCCCATAGTAAAAGTTCATCGATTTGACCTCAGAAGCAACCCCGTAAAGTTTGACTGGTGAATAAAAATTCACCCTGGATTGAACCTTGCAGGGTCACCACTAACTAGGATATCATCATCATATCATCATCAGCCTATATTAGTCCACTGCTGAACGTAGGCCTCTCCTGTTAACTATGCCTACGCATTAGGAGGTAAATGCCCATACGCCACGCTGGGCAAGCGGATTGACGATCGCTGTAATGTATCCACTATGTTGACACTGCTGCCCATCATCAATCTTGTAGAATGGTTAGTGACACTTCAATCCCTTAGTCGACTCTTACGACACCCGCAGGAGGAGTTGGTGACAAATGTATTCTTACTGCCGTCACCACACGGCATTCACTAGGATATGACAAAGATTTGCGAAATAAATTTCATCGGACATCATACGAAATTATACATTTGCATCTTCAAAAAACTAGAAGTAAAAATTCCGAATGAATTCCTTCATTCCGTTTAAAAAGTATCTCGTAAAAGCTTAAGCTTCCGGCGGAAGTAGTCTGAGTTCGGAATTCAAATTCGAAAAATACGCTCCTTTCCTCTTCCGGCGTTTGATTTCTCCCGTGATACGACGTTTCCTTCGAGACGCGGGACTCGTGTTAAGGCAGTTTGATTTGATGCTCTGCAATTGATTTGATGCTCTGCAATTTCCTAACTAGTGCGGAAGAGTTAACTTTACGCACGCTTCGCGTGCTTAAATTTCTCCTTTTAAGTCGATACAAGTATAACAACTTCTTTTTAACTCGGATGTTTGTCGCCCTCGTTTCACTCGGGCTCCAACTTTCACCCTCGTCGAAAAAAAATAAACCCGAATGTGTTTATAGGGAAATAGACAATATAGACTTATCTTGACATCTGTAAGGTTGGGGCTTAAAGGTGTGTTCACGACCATGTAAATGACAAATAAAAGTACGGGAGTAGGTAGAAAAAATATTTAAATATGCTTCAACAGGATCTAATACACCTACCTCACCGCAAGCGCCCTCTCCCAGGCGTTACCAACACGCGTTCTACAACGAAACATTGCGTTCGAAAATTGGAAAATTATATCCCACATAAATTCGCGTTGGAACAAGATGGGGTTATCGAGAACATTCGACGGGTAATCGCGCCATTCGAAACAAAAGACGGTAGTTTGAACAGGATTATCGTATTTCTGTGAGGGTTGCAAAGATTTGAAGGTGATGTAGATATTGGAAGAATTTTAAGGTTCAGTTTATTTTTAATGTTTGTAAACAAGTACTTGTGTATAGTTTGTTGGTTGCTTGGTAACGATAGTAAGAAGACATTTGTCACCACCCCAACTCTTCCCGTGGGCGTCGAAAGACTACTGGAAAAATACCTACTTCATTACTTAGGTGCTACCAAAAAAACATAGTGTTGTGGTTATTCAGCGTGTTTTTCTTCATATGCTATAACTTTAAGGGAAGATTATTTAGGTCAAATATAACTAATTTCTCTAAGAAACTACTGTTTTAACTCTTACTGTTATTGAGTTATTAAAAAAATAAGTTTAATCACTGAACATGTGTATTGCAACCTTTATTACATTCTAATGGTACTTAATTTGACATGTGCCGTCAGTCACCTGAGATTAACTTTTATTTTATTGTTAAGGTTCTCTCACACTTACCATTTCATTTATTATGTATGAAAACAAAAAAAAAAAATTTTTATCGAATTTTCCAAAAGCCTATATACCAGACAACTTATATTAATGTCCCAAGTAACCTGTCTAATTTAAAGCATATCGAAACGAACACCCTGTTTATAGTGTCAGTCGTTTAAAAGATGTGTATATATTTAAAAACGAATTCTTGAAAGAATGTTAATCATTGTGCTGTGGTGCTAAACATGCCTATTAATTACTAAAAGATTAGGAACTACTTAAAATATAACACCGGAACCTTTTAAGCACCGAGATTATAATCTAAATGAAAGTTATAATTAAAAGCAAAATGCAAAATTGATAGCAAAATAAACATAAGCATTAAAAACCCTAAATCGACATTGTATATGATATCAAATTCCAAACACATCAAAACAGCAAACAAATCCCGGTCCCAGGTAAACGCACGTATCTCAGAATTCACGAAATTGAGCAGTAAACGAGAAATAATAAATTCCTGCGGGCCGCGGATTCAATATAAATAGTGGCGTGCCCTCGCATCAAAAATCCCTCTCTACTACATTTGTCTGTATTACGGTGGATGGGTTGATGCTGATAGATAACCAATATTTAATAAGATTAATAAACAATATTGACTGAACCAAAACAAATTTGAACTTACGTACCTAACACACGGTAAAATGCAGGGTACTCGTAAAGAATAAACAACAAAATTACAGCAACACTCTCGTCTTAAAGTCATCATCATCATATCAGCCGAAAGACGTCCACTTGCCTGCTGAAGATAGGCCTCCCCCACAGATTGCCTCAATGACTGGTCCTGTGCGACCCACATCCAATAAACTCCTTCAACCTTCACTAAGTCAGTTCACCTTATGGGATCTACTCACGCAGCGCCTTCCGGTACAAGGCCGCCACTCGAGAAACTTTTATTCTTAAAGTGATTATGAACATATGTATTCACTTATTCAGCATACGAGACAACAAATAGTCCTTCATTGCTTATGTGCCTGTAACATCCAGAAGGTCAACCTTTCGGCTTATGTAAAACGGACACCATGATCTTGTGGATTATTCCCACCTATTACCACTCTTCTGACACTAATGATAACAACTGGGATTTTTTCTATCTGTTACCAGTGGGAACAACTGGTAATTAAAATTTCTGGTTTTTCTTTTTCCCAGTACTGATTCGAAGGTTTTTTCTTGGCGTTAGTACGCATAACCTCGTTCACAATTTAAAAGAAGCAAATCAATGTCACGTATGATACACGCTCTCACCGGCTCCGTCATATTGCTCGGAATATATCATATCGTGCGTGCCATATATTTCTCTTAGAGCAATCTTTGTGCTTCTGGATGGAATAACTATTTTGACTTTTGACGATATCTATTGGGCTAAGTAACGGCGCTTTAAAGACTACCATATTTTTTAAGTTTTTACTCTTTGTTTATTATCTACACAAATATTTTAAAGCTACATTTTTTTTTGTTCACTTCCTTCAAACTTTTTTTTTGTTTTAAATGTAATCACGTTTTGGTCATCATTGATGTCCTTTTATTAGAAACTATTTCAATTTTATTACGATGATGAGTTGATCAAAATGGCTAACAAACTATGTTATAACATTTTTTTTAATTTTATAGATTAGACAAGTAGTATCCTTTTGAAGGTCGCCGGGACACGCTGGATGCAGGTTGCATCTAACCGGTACATGTGGAGGTCCAGAGGAGAGGCCTATGTTCAGCAGTGGACGTCCATGGCTGAGATGATGATGATGATGATAATGATAATGACAAGTAAATATTTTATATTTATTTTAAATTATATAGCATTCGAAACTTTTTATAATAGGTACTTTGTATTTCGATAAAAACACCTAAATCCTTCCATCTAAATGCATGCAAAATAGATCCGATGCTAGTACTTTCCGAGCACTGATCTTTTATTCTTAAAGAGTCCTCACCAAATTCCCAACATTTGAAATTGGATTCAAAAGTAAACACACGCTTACACGACACTTATCTTTTTCCAATATTATTCCTCAAACATCCAAAAAGACATCAATCGCAAACGAATCAGGCAGTGTAATT
>JALPQI010018954.1:0-22642 GCA_025490895.1 Thaumatotibia leucotreta
GATCCGATCGGTACTGAATTAGTTCATTTAGTTCGTTAAGCTTATTAATTTCAACGCACTGGCTCCTGTTGTATAAGTAGCTTCCAATCCAATCTAATGCTTTGCCTCTGATACCGTAGTTTTCGCATTTTTCCAAAAGGATTATGTGATCAACATGGTCGAAAGCTTTCGACATATCGAAAAATACTACAGCTACAGGAGTCCGCTTATCAATAAATTCAGTTACGCTACTCATCAACTTGTATACAGCATGTGTTGTTGATCGATTCCTCACAAACCCATTCTGTTCCTTTGCTACGATATTATGCAATTCGATAAAGTTAACAATTCTATCCTTCATAACTTTTTCGAATATTTTAGACATTATCGGAACCAATGTAATGGGACGATAGTTATCCAAAAGACTTCGATCATTTTTCTTAAACAGAGGCTTAACAATCGCTTGTTTTAATCTTTTGGGAAACATACCTTGAACAAAAGACTGGTTCACAAGATGAGTTACTACCTTAAGAAGAGTTTTAGCAGCAAATTTTATTATTTTAGTACACATGTTATCTACTCCAACGGCATTCGTGTTTCGTAGCTGCTTAATAGCTCGCTCTATTTCATTTTCAGTACATGGTTTCAAAAACATGGAGTTGCTACTCTTCGGTTTTGAAATGCTGTATCTTTTCTTATTTGTTAATTTCGATCTTTTGGAAATATCACAAAAAAAATTACTAAATTCATTTACTATATCCTGACCATTAACGACATTACTTGAGCCTATTTTAATAGACTCTATGCATTCTACAACTTTAATATCGTCGTGTTTATCTTTAATAATATCCCAGGCTGCCTTACACTTATTTTTTGCGGAAGCAACATATTTAAAATTCACATTCTTCTGAGCCTGTACAATACATTTTTTCAATAATTTATTATAATGAGAATAACGCGACTTTGCCTGCTCCGTTTTTGAGTCTACTACATAAGACTGTGTTCGTAGAAATCTTTTTTGCCTACAGGATGTTTTTATTCCTTTAGTTATCCATTTTGGCTTAGAACTGCCTGTCTTAATCTTTACTTTTATTGTCGGGAAACACAACTCGTAAAACAGACAAAGATCATCGTAGAACATAGAAAAGGCCTTGTCGAAATCAGGTTCCTTAATAACTTCATTCCACGTACGATTTTGCAAACAATTCACAAATTTACAAATGTTCTCAGGGCTGTAGTCTTTAATAGTTTTATACCAATAGCTTACGATAGGTTTCTTATTCTGTACAACAAATTTTAAAATCTGACAGGTGTCATGATCGGAAAGATGTCGGGTATATACTTCGCCTTTGGCATCATCAATATTGCTAGCGAACAGACCAAGACATGAATTGATTCTGGTAGGTACATTAATATCTATTTTTAAATTAAAATTATGTAGCAAATCTTTTAAACAATTCGTAGGACCATCGTCCTTGAGGATATTAATGTTAAGGTCACCAGTAATTATTATTTTCTTCTTCTGTGAACATTTATGTAGTAAAGTCTCTAAACTATCATAGAATACTTGAAGATTCTTATTTGTGTTAACTGGAATACGATATAAACATATAATTATACAACTCATACTTGGTATCTCTATACCGCAACATTCAAATGTCTTTTCCTTAGAAAGCTCATTACAGATTTGCATAGGTTTATAATCAAGATGTGACCGTACTAAAATACACACACCACCTCTCTTTTTGTTGGCTCTACAAAATGAAGCGGCTAATTTAAAACCTTTAAGAGATACATTTTTTTCACTGCCGCGTTTTATAAAAGTTTCAGAGAGACATAAAACATCTAAACCGACTCTTTCTTCTACAAATTCATTAATGCATATCTCTAATAAACTTAATTTGTTTTGAATACCTTGTATATTTTGGTGTAAAATGCCAACTTCATCTATATTGGGATCAGATACGAAAAAATTCCTTGTTAGACACATCTACTTTAGGTATGGTTGGGAAATAGTAAGGAATAGTACCTTTCTTACTTGTAGTTATAACATGGTCAGATTTACATGTACGATTATCACCTTTGATGCAACATCTTCTTAAGTATTTTTTATCATAATCGTAAGAGTCTATAACAAAATTAATACGCTTACAAAGGCGTTTCAAGTATACAGTAGACACCTGACAAATCATTGGTCCATCGATAAAAGCACAGTTCTTCAAATTTTGACAAGCAAATTTAAGTTTGTTATTTATCATTTTTGGATTCAAGTGCCTATTGTCTATTACAGGAATAATAATTACATTACACAAGTTTATCTTTTTAAGTGCTGAATATAGTTCAAATTCCAAATCAAAACAGTTACAATCATTTTCACCTACACATAGTATGACATAATCGTCAGTCTTCACTTGAATTTTGTAGCACTCTTCTAAAATTTCCTTGGCTGAAGCCATGGGCTTACACACAGCAGACACATTATATTTTTCATATTTGCTAGAGTACCTGGAATAGCATAGCTGTGAAGCTAGTCCCTTACACTGTTGACTCCCAAATATATATATGTTCCGTCTACTACTACTACTTAATTTCATATCTTCATCCTCACTGTTATGAGATAAATTATGAGAAGTGTCTTGATATATGACATTGACAGAACCGATATCTCGCACTTCCTCTGCGGGAGTCGTAGGGTTTTCTTTGATTTGTTTTTCTAGATCACAAATATATTCATTTAATCGTACAATCTCATCCAATGATTGATGAAGCTCAACTTGTAGATTGTTTATGGAGACTTCTAAGTCACGAATCTGAGTTGGTGATTGCCTTGGCGTATTCTCTTGTGATACCGAAACTGTGTTTTGGCATTGAAGTGGAGACTGTGAGGGGCTATATGATTCCTTCGACGAAATATCTCGTTTTTTCTTTCTACCAGAATTCATTCTCGTATTCGGAGGTGTTGGTGTTGTACAAATTTTTTTAAGTAGTAAAATTTCTTGTTGTAATTTTTCGGAGGACCTACGTAGCTCAATGTTTTCCAAAATTTGCACATCCAACTCTGATTGTGTTGACAGTAATTTCATCGAAAGCTCATCATTTTTATTTTTCATCCTTTGCACCAACTCTGATTGCGAATCATTATTAGTATCGTTTAAACTTTCAGTGCTCCTGGATATGTCGGTTTGACTTTCACACAATGTATCGTTCTTATCCATATATAATAATTCGGTAGACTTCGATTTAGTTAATGGGCTTTGGGATGAGGATGACAATTGCCCCTTTAATTCATCGAACTTTTTTGAAATCTCAGGTGTCTTCGATAAAGGAATTGTATTTAATTTTGGCTTTTTCCTATGTGTCACATTCTCCTCTCCGGAATTACTTCGTACTTTATGTAAACATGCTGGGCAATTCCAAAGATGTTTCCTAGTCATAATTCTAAACAACTTTTCTGACACTTTCGCACATTCCAGGTCAAAATAAAACAAACAAGCAGCACACTTAAGATATTCTCTGGTGGTTATTTCTTGTTTACACGTATTGCAGCTTATTGTACAATTCTTCGAGTTCATTTTAATCGCTTGTTTATTACGCTCCGAAAATAAAACTCGAAAGTCCAAGTATAAATAAATAGAAGTTCAAAGTTTTCAAACTAATTAAAAAATTAATAAATAAAAAAAAACTTCCTTCACTGAGGTTCGAACCCGAGACGTAACTCAACGTTCATTAGCAGTCACTACTGTAAACCGCCGCGCCACCGCGCCACTGGCGTAGCGAACGAAACTTTTCACCGCCTAAAGTCCCAGTACGTTAAGAGTCTAGTGACAATTACGATATGACGTCCCTCCGAAGATATCCGAATGCACCCGAACTTGATTGCAAGCACTAACGAATGTCATCGTATGCATTGAATTTAAACTAGTTAACGTTCACTTCCGAATATGATTTTACTGATTATAGCGCACTTTTGCTTTAGTAACGCGTAAATTTTGCACTTATACACCACTTAGTCCTTAACAAACATATGTATACTATTAGCACGGATAAAATTATAGTTTTTTGTCACTTTATGAATTAAATCGTACGGACACCACTAACACGCGTCTGACTTGCTCTAGCGCTCTCTCGCTCAGCTCTCCGCTTTGTATGCTGAATACCTTATAAATCTAATTTAAACTGAAACAGGCTTCATTAATAAATAAATACCATGGACCAATCTTACAATAATCGACCTAGTCCCATAGTGAGCTCCATTAATGCTTGTATGTGATTCAAATAATGAAAGAGTTTGAAGCATCATTCTTTACTTTTCAACTAATGTAATCACTAATCACCTGATACTTTAATCCAAATCGGAATTCTTCTAAATGAGTGATATGAATGTGTGTTGAAACATGTATAAAGATTAAATTTCTTATATTGTACCATTTCATTAAAACTCAGGTCAAGTTATACCAGGAGTTTCAGCATACAAGACTGAATTGAAGTTTATTATTATCTTATTTTAATTACTTTTGTATTTCTCTGTTCAATTTTGTTGCATTTAATATTTTGATTGTTATGTCTATTTATTCTTCAGTTAAAACATTCGAGAAGTGTATTTTCAATAGACGTTACTCTTATATCGTTAACGAATACATGAATGCATTTTAGTAAAAAACGTCCAACTTTGTTGCTTGCCATAATGACGGAATTGGCTTATACCTTTATACGAATTCAATTACTAAGCACCCTTAAAGCAAACGACAAAGTGGTACTTTTTACTAAACCGCTAGAAATAATACCTTTTCAAAAGACTTACCCCCCTTATTCATAAAGATCTCCTATAAGTCGGCGATAAGTTCCGGTTGTCCCTTTCGGTATTATAGACATTGATAAGACCGAAAGAGACGAACGATACTTATCTAGACGTTTATGAATAAGGGGGTAATCACATAACTCACAGAGGAAAATAATTTCAATACAACAACTAAAGATACTTATTCATGATAAGTGGTCGGACTGTGGGAGTAAAGCTTTAACATAACTTTTGAGTAATTGAGTTTAAAAAGCCCTAAAACATTTATATCTGTACATCCAAATATTGGATATTCTAGATTTAGATATGGACACAAATTTGCTATAAATACATTGTATAGATGTTTTTCTTGCTTTTTTAATCTTGATAAATGTCTAAACGGATAAACGCACGTCATTTTGAAACCATAACCCTGCTCCGTACAGTAGAGACTTCATTATTAGCTACGAACAAATAAAACATGGAAGCCGCGAGCCATACTAAATTGCCTTTCAAAAACGGTCCTGAATTTCAGTTGACAAGTGTCACCCCCTGTCCAATGCATCACGGAAATGAATTTGAATGTCAGCCTATAAAAATTTTAACCGCCATTTAAAAATAGTTGTGATTAGTCCATCAAAGTTTTGATTGGCGATATTCAATAAACATTTGTCAAAGATGTTGCGCCGAAATATGCGCGGTGTCACGAAAAGCGCTATGTCCGGCCCATCTTGGCACAATTGAACAATTGGTTTCGGGGGCA
Source organism: Thaumatotibia leucotreta (assembly GCA_025490895.1). Classification (NCBI taxonomy): domain Eukaryota; kingdom Metazoa; phylum Arthropoda; class Insecta; order Lepidoptera; family Tortricidae; genus Thaumatotibia; species Thaumatotibia leucotreta. Next base: position 5,520 of record JALPQI010018954.1, read on the forward strand.
TTTTTGAGCTTGCGTTAGACGTCCATGTTATATATGGTCGCAGATTATTAGGCCACGGTCGTACTGCACACGCCGCACGCTACCGACAACGTCCCGTCGGACGCAGCATCTGAATGATGTATGGCGGGGGGACGCCGCACGCAGCGGGCGAAAACGACCACTCCCGAGCATTCTCGAACACACCATTCACCCGCTGCGTGCGACGGAACGTTGTCGGCTGCGTGCGGCGTGTGCAGTACGACCAAGGCCTTAGTAAATGTCAGCTTCTCACGTTTTGATAGTTTTGCTCCCATTCCGACCACTAATGATAATTTCCCTGAAATATCATAAGTTTTGGTGACCCACATTACAGACAGCAACCACCTCCAATGAAGTCCTGCCTGTCTTGCCACCAACAAATTCACCGGAACGCCCCAATCTGTCCGCTCTGCAAGGCCAAATCCCGCTCACGGAACCCAAAGAAACCGAAGAAGAAATAGTCGTAACGTTAGTGACGGGTTTTGTTTTATTGTAATTTAGAACAATGGGCATTTAATTACTGTTGATTTGGAAGTGTATTTCTGAAGAAAATATCTACACCCTAATTCATGAACATGTAACTTAGCAAGGCTATAAGTTTTGTATGTCCCTCTCGGTATTCCCAATGTTATAACAGATGTGCTTGCCATAGAAAAAACCAACTGCGAAAGACTCTGTTTGTCACGGGATTCGAACCCGCGTACTCTGGATTGCCGGTCCAACGTGCTTCCAATTACATCAGACGACCTTACGTGAATCACAGCGAATTTAGTCAATGGTATTGTGAAGCAAATCACTGCGACATCTGTACTTAATGTTTCGAAGGTACTACAATCTTAACCCTTCGTATGTCTAAGCACTGATCAGTAACGAGGAAACTATTAGAAAAAAATATTCGCGACACAAGAGGGGTTAAGCCACTCAAAGACGTGTGTCTGCCACAATCGTCCGCAAACTCGACAACTCTCCGTTGCGTTGAATTTGCTATAGAGGGCGCTGTAATCAATTCATGATTAGAAAACAACAATTTTTTTTTTATCTTGGTATTAATCATGAATGAATCAGCACATTAAAGAATTCATTCATCTTCACTGCTATTTATTACCTGGTTTCTCTCCCTTGTTCAATATTTCGAATTTCAGTATTTTTATGGGCCTCTCGTGAGCCGCAAATATACATTTTTACTTAAAACCTGTCTGATCTTTGATATTATTGTTTGTACATGTGTTTAATGTTGTCTGTTTAGTCTGCCTAATAAATAAAATAAAATATCTATAAAACGGAAACGGACGAACGATACATATGGGCTTGTTAAGTTAGAATACGTTTATGACTTATACTACAGGGGCTCGAGTTTTAAAGTCCCAATAACATAGGGTGCATTCGATTGCAGTAAGCCCGAATTTTTAAACGTGTATGTTTCAGAGTTATGTGACATCATATTCATTTCGTTTAATTGTTTTTTTGAGTTTACATAAAAACTTCAAAATTTGTATTAAAATAACAGACGGCAATTTGTGTTTGTTGATTCAGTCTTAATTATAAGTATATATTTGAAAACATGCATAAATATTATATTTAAAAATGCATGCCAAAGAATCGGGAGATTTGGTTGTTATATAATTGCATGGATATACATTATACATACAAATATATATACAATATACATAGCTATTATAAATTATAGTATTTTACAACTATATCAATGTGTGCCAATTTGTAGAAAAGAATTGTTTATGTTACAAATTTTGGCTGCTTGTTATTTCGAAAGTGAAGGATAACCTCTGTGTTATTGAAACAAAAATTTTACTGCTTTTAATTTCCACAGTATTTGATTCGTAGTTTATATTTGGATTTGTAAAAGAGTGTAGTATTTGGGTATATAAATTTAATAGTAGCATTATTCAATTATTGCTACAGAACAAAGATGCAAGACCCAAACTTTATTATCACGCAATATCTATAGAAATCGTGCCAATCGTACATAAATGCCTAAAATGAATATTGTTTTCTATATCGCATGTAGATTTTGTAAATATTGTACTAGATTAAATATAGGTTAGGTTAGGCTAGAGTTAAATTAATTAGTCTACATAGAAAATAAACCAATGAACAAGGAAGTCCCAATATTAATTCTATTTGTTTAGAGAATTTAGCCTCATCCTTAGATTTCTAACCACTTGTCACCGAAGTAATTTCGTAAGAAAACAACTAAACTCAATAAACAATTCTGTTCTTTTTTCTGGTGTGGTGTTCTGGATTTATTACATTAAAATTAATATTGGGGTTGCCATAAACTTGTTTATTGGATGTCTTGATGTTAGGACATTAGTCACTGGTGAACTGAAATGTTTCGTATTGCTCCGTGTATGGCATCTCTGTTTCTAAAACTAAGGGAGAGAAGGATGTTATTTAAATCAAGTTTTTTCTGTTTTATCACGCAAAGAAAAATATTTTTTTTAGAATCTCAGGATACATATTAAAACATTTCTGTTATGCGCTTAAGGCCAGCCGTACACCTGTAAGTTCTTACGTAAGTTATAGGGACGGAGCTATACTAAGGAATGAGAGGTGAATATCACTATCTCATTCCTTAGTATAACCCCGTCCCTATTATAACTTACGTAAAAACTTACAGGTGTACGAACGCTCTAATACCTATGTATCATTTCTCGGCAGTGAAAATGTCGCAGGAAATTCTAGTCAGTGGAATATCTTATTTTGTAACGTAAATAAATGTATTTCATAAAAACAATTGCCAGCGAACATAAATAATATTTCAACATACGAATACTTACATACATATTATTGTTATATGTCCTCAATCATACGTGAGCATCTATATTTAAACATCCCATTTAGTCGCTAACCATAAAGATGATGGTCATTCATATAAAGATGCAAGCAAATGCCGTCCTTATATACTTAGCGACAAAGTGGAACGTTTAACTAAAATAAAATATTAATAATTATTTTCTTGTAAATAGTAGCGTAACAGCATTGTGTATAGCTATGTTTTTGCAATAAAACGTTCATCTGTGTCCAACATTGCATTTTCATTTTATAAGCTTTCTATTTATGATAGATCCAACTTAGCATATTGATATAACTACATTTATTACCTAAGTTATGGCAAAAAATACATACATACCTATTAGATCCATATCTATGCCCATGCATATACCTCTATCTCCTAATACGTTTAAACGCGAAGTCAATGGGAGAGGCCCACGTCCAGCAGTGATGAAACTTCAACAAGCTCCAATAATGCTGTATAATTAAATCGTAGGGCTTTCTTCAAACCGAACGGCATTTAATTGACTTCGTAAAGACCAAATTGAATATTAAAGTAGTTTTAAAACTAGTTACTGTATGACGCCCCTTTTAACCCTTAAATTCTGCCATTTTATCTGATAGTTATAATTTATTCGGCGATAGTGAAACGGGCCCTTAGTATGACCAATCGCATTCTTTTAAAAGGCAGGAAACTAACTTGGTCACACAGACTATAGCCTCCTAAGGCCGAAAGTCCTTCCTGTAGCAATAACTAATAATTAACTTGGTGATTCAGACCCAGCTTCTTCAACTACTGTAAAGTCATAGCATACCACGGTCCTACCAGTAGGACTTATACAAAAGATGACATTTTGTTTTCAAATTTCGCACCAGGCTAATCAGACGTATTTGCTAAATTTTTTTTTTTAATTTTTATTCATTTCAATTTGTCCAAAAAGGCATCATAAACTGATAGTAAATATGCCCCAAAGCTGTTGGTGGCATACAAGTAAAATAACATTTAAAAAACCGGCCAAGTGCGAGTCGGACTCGCGCGCGAAGGGTTCCGTACCATTATCAATGTATTATTAAAAAAATACAGTTAAATCAACCTATCTCAAAAACTATAGGAGATAATTTAATCAAACCAAAAATCGTTGATAGAATTTATTAATGTGCATAACATATATTTTTTTTAGAATTTTATATCGCGTAGTTTAAAAAATAGAGGGGGGGACACATTTTTCAGACTTTGAGAGCTGATATCTCGAAAATGATTTGCTTAAATAAAAATGAGATTTATAAACCTTCATATCATTTTCAAAGACCTTTCTTTTAATACCCCACACGCATATGTGCAACTAAAAATTTTTTTTTCTGTCCCACAGTTACATGTATGGAGGGCCCCCACCCCAATGGTTTTTTTTTACAATTTAGTGTCATAATCCTGTAGCGGTTCATACAACACATATCCTTACCAAATTTCGTTACTGTAGCATTTATAGTTTCCGAGTAAATCGGCTGTGACAGACGGACATGACGAATCTATAAGGGTTCCGTTTTTGCCATTTTGGCTACGGAACCCTAAAAATGTGATCTTAATGTTTGGGCTTGGACGTGTATAAAACAAAAACAGTAGTACTACTGGTAGGACCGTGGTTTGCAAAGACTAGGAGCCAAATTTCGCCTTGGGCCTTAGGAGGGTAGGGTAGTTGCCTATCAGGAGACGGACTACCTTACTTACTAAATATTACCTACTATGAAAATATCTCTAGGCCTCTCGGTGTCGACTATAGTTTATTTCATTTATTTGCCACGAGCACTGATGAAAAACAACGAAACAGTTTCAAAGAACATACCTACAATAATGTCAATTTATCCAGAACAAAGATAATACGTAAGTACCGTAATTAAACAAGAATATCTTAACGTTTATTGTTGTGAAATATGGCTGCTATCAAAGCACGTGATTGGCGAGGGTCGAATGTACGGATATAGCTTCTAAGTGGACCAAGTCAGGTCGCAGTGGCTAGACGGATATGATAACTCTTAAGTAATGTTATCGTTTCCTTAAATAAGGTGGACGTTGATCCCTAATATGACCACTGATCACTGCTTACCATCAGCTGCTGCCGTGGTGCCGTGTGATTGAGACGAGTGCCGTGTTTTTCATAGACCACACTTCCTCGTTACATACTTTTTGCCGCGTGGTAACGGGAGTAAGAATACATTTGTCACCACCCCAAATGTTCCCGTCGGTGTCGTAAGTGTCGACTAAGGGATTGAAGTGTGAATGAATATTTCTTTATAAAAGATTGATGATGGGCAGCAGCATCATCATAGTGGACACACTACTGAGAACCCGCGTGGCGATTATGGGCATTTACCTCCTAAAACGCATTATTAATAGGAGAGGCCTACGTCCAGAAGTAGACAAACAGAGGTAAGTATGACATGGAGATATTAGTTCGATTCCAAAGCACGTGAATAATGCGATACCTACGCATACTTTCTGCGAAATACTCTATATCAAAAACAGCTGTGTAGCCAAATTGTCACCATTCCTCCATTTCTTTGTGTAGTCCAGAAACCTAATACTGCGATGACACACTGTGACCTCATGTAAACAATGCGCGTCGAATTAATCATGAATCCAATACGCTCTTAATGAGTAACCGTTTTTTTTACATTTCTAATTGGAAACTTGACAAAGAAATTAAAGCAAACAATTGTAATTTAATTTGCGCTATATCATCGCTCATTATTTCCGTAGCGATAGTAATATAATTGTCATCATTTCTGTTTAAAATCTTAACAAAGAAAATAAAGTAGGTAGGTAAAGTGGGCTAACAGGCCCCCGATTCTCGAATGATATTAGACTAATAATAGTACCTAATTAGAAAAGAGAAATCATTGTTTTGACAGGTGAGGGTTAGTTCACGTCGCGCTTTGGCCGAGGATTCTCCGGAAGAGGACCTTCTTAATGGGTCGAATAGAAACATTGCGTGCAATCGTTTAATTAACGTACCCGGTTTGGTAACGTTTTAATATATTTAAATCTCATGTTAATAATTATTTTAAAAAGTAAAACTAAACTGTAGAATTGTAGATACCCCTCTTGCGATCCCTACTTAAATAGGTACAGTCAGGGGCAAAAATATATATACAATTTTAGACCTAATGCTCCAGACATAAGTAAAAAAGTGAAAGATATTTCTGCCCTTGACTGTAATATAGACAAAATTGAATCCTGGCCTTCCATACAACTTTGTCATAGTAACATTGAAAGTAAAATTGTTCGACAGTTGTTGTTACAATTTGAATACTGAATTAAAAAAAACCGGCCAAGAGCATGTCGGGCCATGCTCAGTGTAGTGTTCCGTATATAGTTATTCAAAAACGGCTGGGCCGATTATGTTCGAAATAGTTTTATTTTAAAGTATTCTATAGGCCCACTATTCATGATTTTTTTCATATCTACCATTCCTTTCCCTGTATGACTATTCATTAGTTGTGGGTAAGTATTAAAATAGCTGCGACAATAACTCAAATCTGATATTATATAGGTACCTACCCTATCTCATGGTAATAAGACCTATAACAACAAAAGTTCACTAATCACTACGTATAGTTTCCCTGAGGATAAGGGCAAAGGGCACAGTAAGGCGGTTTATTGATATGGTAAGTGCGTAGGACTGAAGTCATGTGACGAGTTATCGCGTGTCGGTTCGAGTGCTCAGAATTGCGTGCAACATGCATAATTGCATATAGGTGATAAGTAATATATCTATAGTTGCCGATTTCTAAGAATGAACTTTTGACAGTTAGGTTTAGGTGAATATGAGGGTAAGACTCGCCATTTTTCCGAGAGCCTTAACGTCATATAGGTATATAAGGCTCATTTCTAAACTGACAAAATGTTCGTTCTTAGAAATCGGCAACTATAGGACATTTACGTATACAGCTTAAGTATTTATTCGAACTTGTCTGTTTTTTTTATCACATTGGTGGCAAAGAATCTTACGGCCCGCCGTATCAACATTTAGAGAGGTACGTTACCTTTGTTGGTGGTAGGACCTCGTGCATGGTCCGCCCGGATACTTAGCTACCGTCTTACCCGTTAACTTGCCGTTAAATAAATAGTTAGTACCTACTGTGTTCCGATTTGGGGTAAGATAGCCGGTGTAATTACTGGCATAGAGGCGGCAATCCATCTAAGTTCTCAGGGTAGGCAGCGCATAGGCGATTTTTTGGTCACTATATCCATGGGCCCCAGTTCCCGCTTTCCATCAGGGTCGCGTTTTATAATAGTACATAACGACACAAGTGCGAAAAACAGGAAATCCGAAATGAGTGGCAGTGTTTTAAAACACGACCGGAGGGAGTGTTTTAAGTCGACACGAGTTACGAATTTCCTGTTTGCACGCGTCTCGTACGACGTTTTTTAGTACAGATAGCCCTCTGAAGTTTTAGACCTGACGTAAAATGAGCCACTTCTCGCACTAGAGCCTAAAAAGGCACCATCTGTACTAAAAAGTTACATTTTACACGCACGCACATATTGGCTAGAAAAATTGTAAATTATAACTTTATAAAACGCGATCCAAGTGGGCTGAGAGCTCAGTTGTCTAACTTCGTCGCATAAAAAAAAACCTTAAAAAATATTGTAGGGCCTTTTTGTATTTTGTCCCTCAATTTAAAAATATTAGCGGCGGGTTAGGATCTTTAAGGCGCAGGTTTTAGTTAGAGATGTTTGAGATATCTCCTAACGATAGGTATATGTATTGCTATCCCATGGGGTAACCTTTTTAACAAGTTTACGGTATACGGGATCCAGTAGGTACTACGCGTAGTTATACGGGGTGTAATCGATAAATGTTTATATACAGGCCATTATTCCGTAAATATGAGAGATATCAGAAAACTTTTAACTGATATCGAAAGTAATGTTACTCAACGAGTAAAATTTCATTAATAACTTTTTCAAAATAGATGAAGTAATATTAAAAATACTAAGTTAAAACGCTCCCATACATTTAGTATGACGACTTACAGCCTACTAAATGTAGTTAAGGTAAAAGGGTTTGAAGTTAATATTTGGGATATTTCTGATTTTACAGACAAACGGGTCTTAATCGCGTAAACTTACGTTTAATTATATCCTGACGTTTCGGGCATGACGTTACACCCGTGGTCGCAGGCAGACTCAGTCTGCCGTCAGGATATAATTAAACGTAAGTTTACGCGATTAAGACCCGTTTGTCTGTAAAATATGAGTGATAATCGTGAAAGTTTAAATCAATATATTTCTGATTTTATTTCAAAAAAGTTATAACTTATAAGTGTTAATTTAGTATGGCTACTATGTGTTATTATGGCTAGTACATAAATACTTATATTATACCCTATGTACCTACGCGTATACGCGTAGTACCTACTGGATCCCGTATACCGTACCGTTATCCCGGCATAGTCAGTGTGACAAGTTACAAAAATAGGTGCGTACATTTGCATTGTAGATTTTTTATGTAATTTAGGTATACGTTTTTTATCCTTTCTACCAAGTCTCAGAGAATCAAATTTATTCTCGGTCTCGGCCGAGACTAAAATATGGGACGGACCTTACTATATGGAATACTCTAACAACCTATAAAAAGGCGGCAAATTTAAAAACGTAGGAGCGTATTGCTGACCCCTCATAGAACATTTGAGTTTGCCGTCTGCTGCTTACTGCCAAATGTTAGACAGAATTTAAGTAATACAAAAAATATGACGTTAAATTCAAAGTTAAAAGATACTATAACGCCCCAATATGACGTGGCGGCGTAGTAGTGTGCCTTTAGTGTACCTATCAATACCGCTAAATGCCTATTTCGTGTCCGCGGCAAATAAACTCTGCCCGCTCCTTATGCCATTAATTTTTAACTATGTATTTTTTTTTTGTAACCGACCCTTTAGAATTAATAGTCTTTAATTTTCTGGAAGCTCACAATTTCTGCTATATTTAAAGGGGTAGGAGGCCAAATTTAGGTGATAAAGTAAAAAAAAGCAGTAAATAAAATATATTTATTTTCTCACTTATCTAGTCGCAAAATCATATCACAAGTACGCAAAATTGTAACTTAAACCTAAAGATAAGAAATTAGTTAGGTTTCATAAAACTGTTTTTTTTTATTTATACACATTTCTAGCCTTAAAGTAAAGTGTGATGTTTCATTGAAGCAATGGAATAATTTTAGAGTCACAGCCAAAAATCAAACGTTAAGGAACCTATATTTGAGATTTGTATATATTTTATTTGTTTTCGACTGTGACATTATACACTACTACAGATTGCGACATTCACTAAAACTTACAACTAGATATCTTTCACAATTTTCACATTTTCATAGCCTTACAACTAAGTACAAATTTGTAAAGCTTTCGACACTTATAAATAAGACATCACTAAAGTAATTCCTATCAACACATTGCCGATCACATGGGCTGGTTAATTTGATTTAGTTTTGTTGTCTTTTCAACGCTTGTAAAATAAAATCTGACAGAATGATATTACAAAAACTATAGAGCCAGTGGGCACTATACGTTTGTATTATCCAACCATTTAATTTCGGTATTAGAGATTCTTTCTTTCCGTATAAAACTTAAAAAAAAACCACAGATTTGTCTTTTTCTGACTGAGACTTCTATTAATAGCAATCGATACTAATATCAAATATGAGTACCTACAATAAATCCAATCTTAAAATGAACGCTTTTCTAATACTTATATATTATTGGTTGAGTACTATTCCAACAGTATGGAATTAGGTTTTATCTGTGTTCGGGTCGAGTGTTGCTCATTTTAAGGTCAACAATTTATAATCATAATTTTGACTTGTTACTCAAAATGTTGACCTTTAATTATCAAGGTGATTTTTACATGTAATGCACAGACAGCTATATATTAATTACCAGAGGGCCTTCTGGCCTATCTTCGAAATACGTATATATTTCGAAGATTTGCCTCAGTCACTCCAACGAGAGAACGGATTTCAAAGTCTACTACCATACACTAAAGCAAGCTTAGCATATGATTAGTGGTCGGAACTATGGGTGCAAAACTTTAACAAAACTTCTCAAGTGGACTTGACATAGCACATAAATCCATAAAATATACAGATCTACACACCCACACATTGCAAGTTGAAGATTCCGAGATAGGGAATAAAATTGTATACAGATTTTTCAATAATATTTGTATTTTTCTTGGCTAAAGTGTTCTCATATGTCAATTTTAAAGTTTTGTTAAGGTTTTGCACCCATTGTTCCGACCCCTACATATGATTGATATGTCAGTATGTTGCTGCGAGATAGATTTTCCATCTTTTACTAACTATATGAATGAAAGAGGGCTGGATAGGATAGTCTATCTCGCGGCGACATATTGTCGCACTAATCCTGTGCTAAGCCTACTGAGCATTAGCGATTGGCAACTTGTGCATACAGATGACCTGGCAGCGTTCATTTCAAGAGGAATCCTGCGGCACTACCGCGAACTACGACATCCGCCAATTTCGATGATTTCACTCTAATGACGCCTTCGCTGGACCGATAAAGAATCGTAGCGACTTTCGAATATGGCGGTGATAGTGTCCCAATATATTAAACGAGCGGGTATGAGGCAGCAGAAGCGATTCCGCAGTGGTTGTTGCGGTTTCGCGCCATCTTGATGTAGCCGAGGTCGCCCCACGTGCGGCCCCAGGAGTTCTTCACCAGCCAATAGTCGCCTCCCGTTTCGTCTGTGCCGTAACCGACAACCAGCACCTAGGGAAAAACATTTGTTAGTATTCAATTCTAATCCAACCGTGAACTTAAAAATGGGTTTTTGAAATGGCAGCACTGGTGGCGTAAGGTCCAATTAACTGAAGTTATTGTGTAAACACAAATCAAATTATTTATTGACTAAATATTTTGATTTGTGCTTTTTATTTTTTCCCTAGTAGTCACACTACTTAATACTATAAATATTGGATGTCATATATCAAAGAAAAAACGACCAAGATCACCAACGTCCGAGGGGGTGATAGAACTCACGTGCTCAGCTTTCGCGTCTGAAATTGACTGGTGGTTGCTAAGACTGAGTGGCCGAGGGGTGCAGGCATCAGCCGTGAAAGCTGTGCATGTGGGTTCGATCCTGGTGGTTCCTCGGACGTTGGTGATCTTGGTCGTTTTTTCTTTGGTATATGACATCCAATATTTATAGTCCAATGAACTGTCAAACTAATTATGCGAATAAATTTTTCTACATATTTTTCTGGTTTATATATTCTTAAAATTATTACTTTATGAATGTTTCCTACAATCAATATCGACGATCGTTTTCTAGTCGTAATGCATTAAGTCAATAAGCTTCCAAGTAAGAATACATTTATTACCACCCCAACTCTTCCGGGTGTTGTGAGAGTCGACTGGACAAGCGGATTGGCGATCGCAGTAATGTGTCCACTATGATGACGCTGCTGCCCATCATGAATCTTTTATCAAAGAATGGTCAGTGACACTTTGTCGACTCTTACGACACCTACGGGTAGAGTTGTTGTGGTGACAAATGTATTTTCATTGGACCTACAGAAGAATAAACACAAAAATAGCACACTAATAGTCTTCTTTGGCAATCAGTCTATTCATAGAAAAGAAGGTTAATAATAATTATTCAACAACTTAACAATGGTATTACTGCTAATCTAATTAGTTACATAAGTAGTGGTTGTATTGTATGTGGCATGTCGCACGTTTAACAGATAGGTAATCTTTGCCGATACGAAGTTTGTTTATATACGTGAGTGACCGCAGATGACCCGCCAAGGTTATGTTATTTTCTGCGATACTTTGGCTTTTTCCAATGCAATGCGCAATTGATACTCTAAACGTCGAAAATAAAATTTCTCATGAGTTTTCAATTATTTCGAAGAACTTATCGTGCTAATTGTGAGCTGTCAACTCTAAGTACAAAACAAATTTAATGTCAAGAAAAGAATAGAATGCAAATACATAGCGAGCGTGTACCAGCGCTGGTCTTCCGATAAGGCCATCACGTGAAAAACAGCTTTACGGCAGGTAACACGTGACACAATACAAATCATCATCATCATCATATCAGCCGAAAGACGTCCACTGCTGAACATAGGCCTCTCCCAAAGATTGCCACAATGACCGGTCCTGCGCCACCCACAATACAAATAAACAATAATAATTAGAACTAAAATTACACACATAAAACAGTAAAGAAAAATAATATATCGGGCCGGCCCTATCATGGCCATGCATTATGACTAAACTTTTTGCAGTAGCAACACCGATGACAGGATCGGCCGATACAAATAGGAGGTTGAGCAAGTACGTATATAGAGGAGAGTATTTTACTGTCGCCACCACACAGCAAAAATCTAGAATCATCATCAGCGTATGATAGTCCACTGCTGGACGTAGGCCTATATACTAACTATGCGTATAAACGCATTAGGAGGTAAATGCCCATAATCGCCACGCTGGGCAAGCGGATTGGCGATCGCAGTAATATGTCCACTATGATGACGCTGCTGCCCATTATCAATCTTTTATCAAATAGTGATCAGAGACACTTCAATCCCTTAGTCGACTCTTACGACACCCGCAGCAGTTGGGGTGGTGACAAATGTATTCTTACTGCCGTCACCACACAGCAAAATCTAGAATATTCTACAAAAACTCACCCCATGATCCAAGTTCTCAGAAGAGCAGTTCTCATCAAAGTAAACCCCGTCGGAATAGAACTGGAAGGATTCCTGCGACGCGTCAATAGCGACAGACACCGGTCCCACGGTCGCCACCGCTTCTAGAAGCTTCTGTTCGTCTCCCTGTGGGATGTCCGTGAAGCCTACGTCATCAGCTCCGGAGTTCTTTGGGTTGTACCTGGAGACATCTTCAAGTTAGTGTCGGAAACGTGAATGACATGATAGTGTAGGTACAGCAATGACATTAAATAATAAATGGACGCACAGAGCCAAACAAAAAAACCAAGAAAAGTGGCACTAAAAATCATTTCTATCATGTTTCAGTTGAAGCTAATAACGCTCACTTAAAATAAACTATAATAAAAAAAACTCAAAGAATAAAAAACTTTGTGAAGTGAGCAATAAGTGTCAAATTTGCGAACAAAACACCGCAAAATAGTAGAAACTTTTTATGTTTAAGGAATAATGATGCTATACCGTAAGGTGACCAAATGTCAACTGTCAGAACTGAATAGCGGAGCAAAAGGACCGCAATATTTACTTCTGCAGCCCATTTTTTGGGGCCATTTTTTTGAGCTGTTTGGGGATCCACTTATATATTCTAAATCAATGAGGTACAGGTAGCCATAGTGTTCAGAGTTAAAAAGGTCGTATAGTTTATGATAATATTGATAATCATGGATTCATAGTTGCATTTGGATGTTCATCATGTGAAGTGTAATATCAGCTGCAGAATTGCGTACCTAGTTTACGAATAAATTCATTCGATAACTAGTGATTCACTTTTGTATTCAAATGTAGGTACCGTAAACCAAAAATTGGTCTGCTGTTTTTATCAAATTCAATTGAATATCTGTCACAGTAATAATTGACTCTGAAATTCCTATTACATACTTTGGTTTTTAAATGTCTAAGAGATTGAAGGGACTAGTTTGCATCAAGTATTTAGCACCTAATAAGATTATCTATACGTATTTGAATTTATGGTATTAAATTCGATCTCTCCGGTTTTCGGGATTTGTCCACTCACTTAAAATTTGTTGACCAGAAAACTTTGAAACCGTTTTTAGTTCCTTGGTTTATACGGAAGTGTACTTAATCCATTTAGGGGTTAACATTAAGGATACTAGAGTCATTTAACGAATTTCAATAATTTCCTTCCTGTTAACTATAGGAATCAACACATACTAGGTAGTTATAGTTAATGCTTTTGATAACAATATAGACTGAGCGTTACACATTTCATTTTATTGTTTTTTGTTAAGGAAATTTATAGCTTCTGCGGCCTGCGGTTTATCTTAATCATCCGCTACTGTTTATAATAATCACATAAAAGTAAAAATAAATTATCATCATAATAAAGAGGCGGAAAAACAAAGCTATAAACTGTATAATTGTATAGTGTAGATCATAAGCTGACATGGAGAAACCAAATTGACATTATATGTAAGAAATTGCATACATTTTCATTTGTTCTTTATAATTTAAGGAAAATTGTAAATGAGTCAGTTGTTTTAACAGCATACCAAGCTTATGTGACATCGACACTAAGGTATGGTATTATATTCTGGGCTAATTCTGTTGACAGAGAAGTTGCATTTAAAGCACAAAAGAGATGTATTCGATCACTATGTGGCATCCAGCAATCTGAATCTTGTAAACCATATTTCAAACATTTAGGGATTTTAACTTTACCTTGTTTATATATTTTCGAAATTGTCGTTTTTGTTAAATGCAATTCACACTTATTTAGTCAGTTTAAAAGTATACGTCACAGAACGAAAATAAATACCTTACCTGCCAAAACTGCATTATTAAGGAAAAGTATTTTTGGAATGGCACCTAAAATTTTTAATAAAATTTCGAATGAACTTAGAAATACAGATGACATTATTCGTTTCAAAAGTAATTTATTTAAGTTTTTAGTGGATAAAGCATATTATAGTGTTAGCGAGTTTCTGTTGGATTGATAATAATGGTAACTGTGTACAGCATGCAGGCACAGTCCATAAATAAAATTGTACGCCTTATAGGCACAGCATAGTGGTACAAAAAATTGTGTATATAAGACCTGTACGTATATACGTACATACCTATGTTGTACAAATAAATGATTTTGATTTTTTTTTTTTTTTTTTAATTAGTAATTAAGTTAAAATATGTTACTGAAATCAAATTGATGGACTTGTACATACCTACTACAAACAAAGTAATAACGTGATTTAGTATTCTGCATACTATCAACAACACCATCTAGCGTGCATTTTGTGAAGTATTCAATTGTCTATAAAATGTCCGACATTATTGAAATATGATGTTAAACGAAGGACTAACGTTTGCGCGATTCTGAACCCGTCGCGCCCCTTAGCCCCTTTATTCATAAACATCCATAATGTCTATTTTAGTTTAAATACTTTCAAGATGTATTATCTCTTTTTCGCAAATACCATTGTTAAAGTGCCAGGTAAGGACAAAACATCTATCTAGCTGTGTCCCTGATGCACTTGTATGAGACAATCGTTACATTGCTGCAGAGTTGGGCAAAAAGTAATATGATTACTTCTGTAAATTAAAAAAAAAAAAAAAATTAGTAAATTAATTGTAAATTTCTGTAAAAGAGTAATCATATTAATTTTCATCAATTTTGCCCAACTCTGCATTGCTGTCTGAGCAAAACTCTAAATGCAGAATGTTCACAGACATATTATCTATACAAATGGTAATTTATATCACACGTTCAATATAATATAGAACAGACTGCCTTGATTACTCTCCGCCTGTTAGCGCGATTCAGACTCCGCCGTGCATCTACCAACGCCATCTAGCGACAAACCAAAGTGTACAGCGACATCTAGCGGCCACCCACCTGCACTTGTCATCGATAGCCTCATACGGGTAAGACTTCTCAGTGTCGATGCCTCCGTTGTCCTTGATGTATTTGAAGGCGTTGTCCATGAGACCGCCGTTGCACCCGTTGTTGCCGTAGGCGGCTGAGCAGTCGATGAGGTTCTGTTCGGAGAGGGAGACCAGGTACCCGCTCTTACGGTAGTGTTGGCCTTCTAGGGCGCCAGTCTGTGGAGAAATAGGATATTTTGTAAACTATTTTTTTTAATTACATTCGTAACTTACAGCTACGACCATAGCATTACAAACTTAGTATTACAAATATAACTATGTCGTTTGCCGGTATTATCAAACCGCGATTAGAATGGGATTTAAAAGTACTGTTGACACAGTGTATAAGTCAATCTAGGATATGTTCATAGTTTAATTAAGTGCAGTGACTGACGGACAATAGTTTAATTAATCACTCACTACATCTATAAACAACTCTTTTCGTGGTAAATATTATGTCATTTGTTGTATCAACAGTACTTTCGAATCCCTTTCTGATTCCGGTTTGATAATAGCCATAGCTCAGTCCGTAGTGATACTAAGTGACAACCCGAACTTTAAAAGAAAATTAGGATCATATGCTAAGGGGGTTAGTATTTTAAATGGTTAACTGTGTTGATGTTTGTATACTATTCTTAAATTGAAAGTTAAAAAAAAGGTAAACAAAAATAGCTGACTTTCTATAGCATTTGACGTTTTTGACACATATCGTGAAACACGTTCGCAGATATATTTTTACGTTAACACTAAAAAATATCTAATAATTTTAACAAAAAATGTATGTCAAATTCGGGTTTCAAGGTTTTGAGTTGGTGATAAAAGCAAGATTGTTTTCTGAAATAATGCAAGTTTGCAGGTTTGTTTACTTTTTTTTAACTTTCCAATGACGAATGGTATAGTAATCCTACAGTTATAATGTAAAGAAACAACTATACAAGAGTATACTCTATGTTATATGAATTACAATGCAATGGTATCGACAATACAATTTGTTGACTCAAGTGTAAATGTGACCCATTTTCCGAGTTGACAACAATACGTGACCGCAAATAACCGGGTGACTTTATTTATTTAAATGGAGCACACATAACCGAATAAGATACTTCCTTATCTGCGACTCATCTATATATAAATGTGGATGTCTAATGCGAGTTCCAAAATTCACCCATATATGCGCGTGGACATCTTATGTCCGCGCAACTTCATTGAAAATTTCGAATATAGCCAACAACTGATCAATCACAACTATTTTTAAATAGCGGGTTAAGTTTATACAAATGTACCTACAGCCGACGTCAAAGATATCGTTACGGTTTAACCCTTCGTATGTCTAAGCACTGATCACTTCAGTGACGAGAAATCTATTAGAAAAAAATATGCGCGACACATGAGGGGTTAAATCCCAAAAATATGTTTACAGGACTTTATAGCCTTAACATGGTCGTGTAAATATATTTTTGGCAATATAGAAATTCATAAGCGTGATGTATTCAACATTGTCAACAAAATCTCAGATTTTATGAGCACCCTGGTCGCATCGATAAATCTCATAGCAACGGCACAACATGTATTTTATAAACAACGAGGTGGTGTACAAAAGCAACCGGCGGAAATGACTACACGAGGATGTTCTAGCAGAAGTGAATCATCGTCAGTCACAATTATTGTAAGCATTTGATT
>JALPQI010018955.1:0-17500 GCA_025490895.1 Thaumatotibia leucotreta
TAGCCAGCATCGTGTGCTACTGCTCTAACATTGACATCTTGCTGGTGAGGAACTTTCTAGATTTCTATACTAACCTCGTCTTGCCTGGTGTACTTTTTAAAGGACATTGCTACAACAGGTGTGCTACTGCTCTAACATTGAGATATTTGAGATCTTGCTGGTGAGGAACTTTCTAGATTTCTGTTCTAATCTTATCTTGCCTGGTGTACTTTTTAAAGGACATAGCCAGCATCGTGTGCTACTGCTCTAACATTGAGATCTTGCTGGTGAGGAACTTTCTAGATTTCTATTCTAACCTCGTCTTGCCTGGTGTACTTTTTAAAGGACATGTCCAAGTTGATATTGAAAAACTTGTAATTTGTCTGTTCGGTATGAACAGACTAGCTCAGTCTTTAGTGTCTGAAGCCTCAGGTCCCAGGTTGTAATCCCAGTTCGGGCACCTCATCGTAATCCTCAGCCGGGCCCGGTATGCCCCTGGCCCCGAAGGAGCCGGGGCCCTGGCTGGACCCCCTGCTGGCCAGGTTCGGGGACCACATAGTGTTCCTGGGCTCGGATAGGCTGCAGGAGCAGGACATAGCCAGCATCGTGTGCTACTGCTCTAACATTGACATCTTGCTGGTGAGGAACTTTCTAGATTTCTATACTAACCTCGTCTTGCCTGGTGTACTTTTTAAAGGACATTGCTACAACAGGTGTGCTACTGCTCTAACATTGAGATATTTGAGATCTTGCTGGTGAGGAACTTTCTAGATTTCTGTTCTAATCTTATCTTGCCTGGTGTACTTTTTAAAGGACATAGCCAGCATCGTGTGCTACTGCTCTAACATTGAGATCTTGCTGGTGAGGAACTTTCTAGATTTCTATTCTAACCTCGTCTTGCCTGGTGTACTTTTTAAAGGACATGTCCAAGTTGATATTGAAAAACTTGTAATTTGTCTGTTCGGTATGAACAGACTAGCTCAGTCTTTAGTGTCTGAAGCTGCAGGTCCCAGGTTGTAATCCCAGTGAGGGCACCTCATCTGAAGGACTTGAATTAGAGCATTGTCATAGTGTAGTTTGCCTGTTTGGTATGAACAGACTAGCTCAGCCTTTAGTGTCTGAAGCCTCAGGTCCCAGGTTGTAATCCCAGTTCGGGCACCTCATCGTAATCCTCAGCCGGGCCCGGTATGCCCCTGGCCCCGAAGGAGCCGGGGCCCTGGCTGGACCCCCTGCTGGCCAGGTTCGGGGACCACATAGTGTTCCTGGGCTCGGATAGGCTGCAGGAGCAGGACATAGCCAGCATCGTGTGCTACTGCTCTAACATTGACATCTTGCTGGTGAGGAACTTTCTAGATTTCTATTCTAACCTTGTCTTGCCTGGTGTGCTTCTTAAAGGACATTGCTACAACAGGTGTTCTACTGCTTTTACATTGAGATCGAGCTGGTGAGGAACTTTCTAGATTTCTATTCTAACCTCGTCTTGCCTGGCGTACTTCTTAAAGGACACTGCAACGACAGTGCTTATTGCTCTAACATTGAGATCGTACTAGTGAAGAACTATCTAGGCTATGCAAACCTCGTCTTGCCCGGTGTACTTCTTAAAGGACATATCGAGTTGTTATTGAAAAACTTCAGTAGGTTGAGATTACACTTAAATTTCTTTAGTTTTATGTCTTTGTCACCCTCCTTAGTCTAGTTGATGGCTACTCTGCCTATAAACCTGTAGGTTACGGATTCAAATCCCAATGAGGGTATGTCTTTGTGAGAAAAAAGTCATACATATATGACCAGCCTCCTTATCTCAGTCTTTAGTGTCTGAAGCCTCAGGTCCCAGGTTGTAATCCCAGTTCGGGCACCTCATCGTAATCCTCAGCCGGGCCCGGTATGCCCCTGGCCCCGAAGGAGCCGGGGCCCTGGCTGGACCCCCTGCTGGCCAGGTTCGGGGACCACATAGTGTTCCTGGGCTCGGATAGGCTGCAGGAGCAGGACATAGCCAGCATCGTGTGCTACTGCTCTAACATTGACATCTTGCTGGTGAGGAACTTTCTAGATTTCTATTCTAACCTTGTCTTGCCTGGTGTGCTTCTTAAAGGACATTGCTACAACAGGTGTTCTACTGCTTTTACATTGAGATCGAGCTGGTGAGGAACTTTCTAGATTTCTATTCTAACCTCGTCTTGCCTGGCGTACTTCTTAAAGGACACTGCAACGACAGTGCTTATTGCTCTAACATTGAGATCGTACTAGTGAAGAACTATCTAGGCTATGCAAACCTCGTCTTGCCCGGTGTACTTCTTAAAGGACATATCGAGTTGTTATTGAAAAACTTCAGTAGGTTGAGATTACACTTAAATTTCTTTAGTTTTATGTCTTTGTCACCCTCCTTAGTCTAGTTGATGGCTACTCTGCCTATAAACCTGTAGGTTACGGATTCAAATCCCAATGAGGGTATGTCTTTGTGAGAAAAAAGTCATACATATATGACCAGCCTCCTTATCTCAGTCTTTAGTGTCTGAAGCCTCAGGTCCCAGGTTGTAATCCCAGTTCGGGCACCTCATCGTAATCCTCAGCCGGGCCCGGTATGCCCCTGGCCCCGAAGGAGCCGGGGCCCTGGCTGGACCCCCTGCTGGCCAGGTTCGGGGACCACATAGTGTTCCTGGGCTCGGATAGGCTGCAGGAGCAGGACATAGCCAGCATCGTGTGCTACTGCTCTAACATTGACATCTTGCTGGTGAGGAACTTTCTAGATTTCTATTCTAACCTCGTCTTGCCCGGTGTACTTCTTAATGGACAGTGCTACAACAGGTGTCCTACTGCTCTTACATTGAGATCTTGCTGGTGAGGAACTTTCTAGATTTCTATTCTAACCTCGTCTTGCCTGGTGTACTTCTTAAAGGACAGTGCTACAACAGGGTGTTTTATTGCTCTTTCATTGAGATCTTGCTGGTGAGGAACTTTCTAGATTTCTAGTCAAACCGCGTCTTGCCTGGTGTACTTTTTAAAGGACACTGCTACAACAGGTGTTCTACTGCTCTAACATTGAGATCTTGCTGGTGAGGAACTTTCTAGATTTCTATTCTAACCGCGTCTTGCCTGGTGTACTTTTTAAAGGACACTGCTACAACAGGTGTTCTACTGCTCTAACATTGAGATCTTGCTGGTGACTTGGTGAGGAACTTTCTAGATTTCTTTTCAAACCTCGTATTGCCTGGTGTACTTTTAAAAAGACATTGCTACAACAGGTGTTCTACTGCTCTAACAGTTGATAGAGTCATGCTTGGAAGCTGGAGGTTCCAGGTTCGAATCCAGGCGAGGGACTTTTCTATTAACAGTGTGTAGCTTTTAATTATAGCATTGTCATAGTGTAGTTTGCCTGTTAGTATGAACAGACTAGCTCAGTCTTTAGTGACTGAAGCCTCAGGTCCCAGGTTGTAATCCCAGTTCGGGCACCTCATCGTAATCCTCAGCCGGGCCCGGTATGCCCCTGGCCCCGAAGGAGCCGGGGCCCTGGCTGGACCCCCTGCTGGCCAGGTTCGGGGACCACATAGTGTTCCTGGGCTCGGATAGGCTGCAGGAGCAGGACATAGCCAGCATCGTGTGCTACTGCTCTAACATTGACATCTTGCTGGTGAGGAACTTTCTAGATTTCTATTCTAACCTCGTCTTGCCTAATGTACTTCTTAAAGGACATTGCTACAACAGGTGTTCTACTGCTCTAACATTGAGATCTTGCTGGTGAGGAACTTTCTAGATTTCTGTTCTAACCTCGTCTTGCCTGGTGTACTTTTTAAAGGACACTGCTACAACAGGTGTTCTACTGCTCTTACATTGAGATCCTGCTGGTGAGGAACTTTCTAGATTTCTATTCAAACCGAATAATGCCCGGTGTACTTCTTAAAGGACACATTCAAGTTGTTATTAAAAAATTACAGTAGGTTGAGATTACATCTAAATTTATTTAGTTTTCTAGATTTGTATTCTTACCTTATCATGTCCAATGTACTTTATAAAGGACAGCTGAGAAGCCTTAGTAGATTGAGATTACACTGAAATTTCTTTAGTTTTATGTCAAATCCTTTGAGTGTGTTGGTCAGAATTTGGTTATAGCTAAAATTACAGTATAGACAGTGTGTGACAGCGTCTTCAGTCGATAGTGGCCCAGCTTGGAAAGCTGTAGGTCCCAGGTTCGAATCCCGCCAAGAGACTTTTATTTAGGTATTGTGTTTAGCTTGAATAGCATTGTCATAGTGTAGTTTGTCTGTTTGGTAACAGACTAGCTCAGTCTTTAGTGACTGAAGCCTCAGGTCCCAGGTTGTAATCCCAGTTCGGGCACCTCATCGTAATCCTCAGCCGGGCCCGGTATGCCCCTGGCCCCGAAGGAGCCGGGGCCCTGGCTGGACCCCCTGCTGGCCAGGTTCGGGGACCACATAGTGTTCCTGGGCTCGGATAGGCTGCAGGAGCAGGACATAGCCAGCATCGTGTGCTACTGCTCTAACATTGACATCTTGCTGGTGAGGAACTTTCTAGATTTCTATTCTAACCTCGTCTTGCCGGGTGTACTTCTTAAAGGACAGTGCTACAACAGGTGTTCTACTGCTCTTACATTGAGATTTTGCTGGTGAGGAACTTTTTAGATTTCTATTCTAACCGCGTCTTGCCTAATGTACTTCTTAAAGGACACTGCTACAACAGGTGTTCTACTGCTCTAACATGGAGATCTTGCTGGTGAGGAACTTTCTAGATTTCTAGTCTAACCTCGTCTTGCCCGGTGTACTTTTTAAAGGACATTGCTACAACAGGTGTTCTACTGCTCTTACATTGAGATCTTGCTGGTGAGGAACTTTCTAGATTTCTATTCTAACCGCGTCTTGCCTGGTGTATTTCTTAAAGGACAGCTGAGAAACCTCGGTAGATTGAGATAACACCGAAATTTCTTTAGTTTTCTTTTATTTTCTAGTTTTATCTTCTAACCTTATCATGCCCAATGTACCTCTTAAAGGACAAAAGGACCTAAATTTCTTTAGTTTTATGTCAAATGTCTACAAAAACCATTTGAGTATCTTGGTCAAAACTTGGTTATACCTAAAATTACAGTATAGACAGTGTGTGACAGCCTCTTCAGTCGATAGTGGCCCAGCTTGGAAAGCTGTAGGTCCCAGGTTCGAATCCCGCCAAGAGACTTTTATTTAGGTATTGTGTTTAGCTTGACTTAGAGCATTGTCATAGTGTAGTTTGCCTGTTCGGTATGAACAGACTAGCTCAGTCTTTAGTGTCTGAAGCCTCAGGTCCCAGGTTGTAATCCCAGTTCGGGGCACCTCATCGTAATCCTCAGCCGGGCCCGGTATGCCCCTGGCCCCGAAGGAGCCGGGGCCCTGGCTGGACCCCCTGCTGGCCAGGTTCGGGGACCACATAGTGTTCCTGGGCTCGGATAGGCTGCAGGAGCAGGACATAGCCAGCATCGTGTGCTACTGCTCTAACATTGACATCTTGCTGGTGAGGAACTTTCTAGATTTCTGTTCTAACCTCGTCTTGCCCGGTGTGCTTTTTAAAGGACATTGCTACAACAGGTGTTCTACTGCTCTAACATTGAGATCTTGCTGGTGAGGAACTGTCTAGATTTCTTTTCTAACCGCGTCTTGCCCGGTGTACTTTTTAAAGGACATAGCTAGCATCGTGTTCTACTGCTCTAACATTGAGATCGTACTAGTGAAGAACTTTCTAGATTGGTATGCTAACCTCGTCTTGCCTAATGTACTTCTTAAAGGACATTGCAACGTGTTACATTGCTCTAACATTGAGATCGTACTAGTGAGGAACTTTCTAGATTTCTATGCTAACCTCGTCTTGCCCGGTGTACTTCTTAAAGGACATATTGAGTTGTTATTGAAAAACTTCAGTATATTGAGATTACACCTAAATTTCTTTAGTTTTATATCTGTCACCCTCCTTGGTCTAGTTGATGGCTACTCTGCCTATAAA
This sequence comes from Thaumatotibia leucotreta, assembly GCA_025490895.1. Lineage (NCBI taxonomy): Eukaryota > Metazoa > Arthropoda > Insecta > Lepidoptera > Tortricidae > Thaumatotibia > Thaumatotibia leucotreta. Next base: position 5,959 of record JALPQI010018955.1, read on the forward strand.
CCTGTAGGTTACGGATTCAAATCCCAATGAGGGTATGTCTTTGTGTCAATAAAGATCATACATATACGACCAGCCTGCTTATCTCAGTCTTTAGTGACTGAAGCCTCAGGTCCCAGGTTGTAATCCCAGTTCGGGCACCTCATCGTAATCCTCAGCCGGGCCCGGTATGCCCCTGGCCCCGAAGGAGCCGGGGCCCTGGCTGGACCCCCTGCTGGCCAGGTTCGGGGACCACATAGTGTTCCTGGGCTCGGATAGGCTGCAGGAGCAGGACATAGCCAGCATCGTGTGCTACTGCTCTAACATTGACATCTTGCTGGTGAGGAACTTTCTAGATTTCTATACTAACCACGTCTTGCCTGGTGTACTTTTTAAAGGACATTGCTACAACAGGTGTTCTACTGCTCTTACATTGAGATCTTACTAGTGAGGAACTTTCTAGATTTCTATTCTAACCTCGTCTTGCCTGGTGTATTTCTTAAAGGACAGCTGAGAAACCTCGGCAGATTGAGATAATACCGAAATTTCTAGATTCATATTCTAACCTTGTCATGCCCAATGTACTTCTTAAAGTACATCTGAGAAACCTTGGTAGATTGATATTGCACTGAAATTTCTTTAGTTTTATGTCAAATGTCTACCAAATCCTTTGAGTGTGTTGGTCAGAACTTGGTTATATCTAAAATTACAGTATAGACAGTGTGTGACAGCCTCTTCAGTCGATAGTGGCCCAGCTTGGAAAGCTTTAGGTCCCGGGTTCGAATCCCGCCAAAAGACTGTTATTTAGGTATTGTGTTTAGCTTGAATAGCATTGTCATAGTGTAGTTTGCCTGTTCGGTATGAACAGACTAGCTCAGTCTTTAGTGACTGAAGCCTCAGGTCCCAGGTTGTAATCCCAGTTCGGGCACCTCATCGTAATCCTCAGCCGGGCCCGGTATGCCCCTGGCCCCGAAGGAGCCGGGGCCCTGGCTGGACCCCCTGCTGGCCAGGTTCGGGGACCACATAGTGTTCCTGGGCTCGGATAGGCTGCAGGAGCAGGACATAGCCAGCATCGTGTGCTACTGCTCTAACATTCACATCTTGCTGGTGAGGAACTTTCTAGATTTCTATTCTAACCTTGTCTTGCCCAATGTACTTCTTAAAGGACACTGCTACAACAAGTGTTCTACTGCTCTAACATTGAGATCTGGCTTGTGAGGAACTTTCTAGATTTCTATTCTAACCTCGTCTTGCCTGGTGTACTTTTTAAAGGACATTGATACAACAGGTGTTCTACTGCTCTAACATTGAGATCTTGCTGGTTAGGAACTTTCTAGATTTATATTCTAACCTCGCCTTGCCCGATGTACTTTTTAAACGACATTGCTACAACAGGTGTTCTACTGCTCTAACATTGAGATCTTGCTGGTGAGGAACTTTCTAGATTTCTATACTAACCTTATCTTGCCGGGTGTACTTCTTAAAGGACATTGCTACAACAGGTGTTCTACTGCTCTAACATTGAGATCTTGCTGGTGAGGAACTTTCTAGATTTCTATTCTAACCTCGTCTTGCCTAATGCACTTCTTAAAGGACATTGCTACAATAGGTGTTCTACTGCTCTTACATTGAGATCTTGCTGGTGAGGAACTTTCTAGATTTCTAGTCTAACCTCGTCTTGCCCGGTGTACTTTTTAAAGGACATTGCTACAACTGGTGTTATATTGCTCTAACGTTGAGATCGTCCTAGTGAGGAACTTTCTAGATTTCTATTCAAACCGAATCTGGCCCGGTGTACTTCTTAAAGGACACATTCAAGTTGTTATTGAAAAATTTCAGTAGGTTGAGATTACATCTAAAGTATTCTAACCTTATCATGTCCAATGTACTTCATAAACGACAGCTGAAAAGCCCCAGTAGATTGAGATTACACTGAAATTTCTTTAGTTTTATGTCAAATGTCTACCAAATCCTTTGAGTGTGTTGGTCAGAACTTAGTTATAGCTAAAATTACAGTATAGACAGTGTGACAGCCTCTTCAGTCGATAGTGGCCCAGCTTGGAAAGCTTTAGGTCCCAGGTTCGAATCCCGCCAAGAGACTTTTATTTAGGTATTGTGTTTAGCTTGAATAGCATTGTCATAGTGTAGTTTGTCTGTTTGGTAACAGACTAGCTCAGTCTTTAGTGCCTGAAGCCTCAGGTCCCAGGTTGTAATCCCAGTTCGGGCACCTCATCGTAATCCTCAGCCGGGCCCGGTATGCCCCTGGCCCCGAAGGAGCCGGGGCCCTGGCTGGACCCCCTGCTGGCCAGGTTCGGGGACCACATAGTGTTCCTGGGCTCGGATAGGCTGCAGGAGCAGGACATAGCCAGCATCGTGTGCTACTGCTCTAACATTGACATCTTGCTGGTGAGGAACTTTCTAGATTTCTATTCTAACCGCGTCTTGCCTGGTGTACTTCTTAAAGGACACTGCTATAACAGGTGTTCTACTGCTCTTACATTGAGATCTTGCTGGTGAGGAACTTTCTAGATTTCTATTCTAACCTCGTCTTGCCTGGTGTACTTCTTAAAGGGCACTGCTACAACAGATGTTCTACTGCTCTAACATTGAGATCTTGCTGGTGAGGAACTTTCTAGATTTCTATACTAACCTCGTCTTGCCTAATGTACTTCTTAAAGGACATTGCAACGACAGGTGTGCTACTGCTCTAACAGTGAGATCTTGCTGGTGAGGAACTTTCTAGATTTCTATTCTAACCTTGTCTTGCCTAATGTACTTCTTAAAGGCCATTGCTACAACAGGTGTTCTACTGCTCTTGCATTGAGATCTATACTAACCATGACGTGCCCAATGTACTTCTTAAGGACATACTCCATGATTATGATAGATCGAGACTACACCGAAATTTCTTTAGTTTAACGGATAATTGAGATCTTGCTGATAAGCTAATTTGTAGACAAATATTTTTGTCTTAGTCAGTGACATCAGCTAAAATTATATTTTGCCGAGCGGAGCAGCTAAGTAAGTATTGTATAATAAAATACATGCAATCATTCATTACATTTGGGTGTGTACTTTGTAATCAAGATTATAAACTTCAAGGTCACAAATTCAATACTGTTTTTTGACAGCAGCGTACGAACGGTTATCTGTATATTTTATTTAGTTTACATAGCTACGAAATTGCTTATTTACTGCTCTAGGGCGGTAAAGCGGTGTGCTAGATTTGTAACATGTAAGCTGTTTTTGTAATTCGTTCTCTTATCTATCTTTTCAGCTCTGCAGTATAGAGTACTACCTACCCCTGGACCAACTCAGATGCTGCACACGGCTAAAACGGATTTCCTTACACACATGCACGGTAAATATACAAAAACATTATTTAATATTATGTCAAATACAGGGTTACTTTTTCACCGGTAAAATAAATTTTCCCACATAATTGGTACCTATCGATAATAGATTACATTTATCAAATATATATTTTTTTTCATTTATTATTAATTTATCCTTCATGCAAATGTAAAATAATGGGCTCACTAATGACAAGACGTCAGCAGTGTGGAGCGGGACGTAGAGGGCGGCGGAAAGGGGTGAGCGACCTGCCGGCCGGCGCACGAGTTGGCAACATAGCGGTTATCTTATCTCGGTGACTAGGTCACGGTCAGTCCCGCGGTTGACGTAGGTGTGTGCACGCGCGCCGTATCGTACTACCTTCAGTCGGAACGGAAATGGCTCGTGCGAAATGGTTCGTAGTTATTTTCTCATTGGGAAAAATACAGTGGCAGCTCAGCGGCTATACGCTGAAGAAAGTGTGCCCCGCCTGGAAAATGCCAGTGTTGTAGCCTTGGCCAGCCAGGTCAACAGATTTGACCCCGTGTGACTTTTTTTTGTGGGGTGAGCCCAAAATTACGAAGACTTCAAAAATCAAATAATAAGTGCATTTGATAAACTTAATAGTGAGAAGTACAGACTTGTGTTGGGAAATATCGAAGGAAACATTCATGTGAATTAATTAATTAGTATGAGAAATGGAGTCCATTAATTATGTATGTTTTTTTTATTCCAATCATTGTAAATAAAGTTGATTTCAAATTTTTAAATACGCCTCAATGAAGAAAGTTTCTGTCCTACTTTGTAATTTTACCACGTTTTTCCAGACATAATCTAAAACATTCGACAAACTTCACACACAGAAAAATCTTTATTTTGACGGTCCTAAGCCCGTGCAAGTATGAAGGAGGATTTGGAATTAAATAAGATTTTTTTTGCCAAGTCATAATCATAAGTTGATATCCGGTGCACATTACCGCCGTCGCTTTTCCAAACCGCCATGCCGCGTGCGATGACGTTTTAAACAAACAGTTGCCAGTTCGTGTGTTTTGCTAGTTATGCACATTGATAATGCGTAACGCGTCCAAATTTCTTGTTAGGTTTGCGGATAAGTTCAAACATTGGTATTTCAGTTTTTTTGTTCTAAAGGGATAGTAACAAAACATGCTATTGTCGTCGCAAAGGCATCATGCCGGTGGGGCAATAAAAACGAGCTGTCAGAGAGATGCGGCTAAAGTCGATATTTCTTATCGATGAACCGCGCTTGTTCTATGAAACAGTACTATGCATATGCATGGTAGTTATAAGTAGAATTAATTCGTATATTTATAAATATTTATTTATTAAGTAGTATGTAGTATATTTAAGTCGTTAGGTTTGATGTTTGAGTTATTTTAGAATTAGAATAGGTTATTATACAATTACCTAAACGGTTAATCATAATAGCGGTTATTACTATCTACTTGGTATTTTCTAATTGTAATGTTTGTTATTGTTGCAATATATTTAGTATACACATAAATAAATATACCGTGTAGTAATAAATTTACAAGACACGTAGAATCGTGTGGTAATAAATTTACAAGACGATAGTGATACCGACACCGACAGTTCTGACGAAGAAACCGCTCCGTAATTTAGTGTAGAAATTATTTGGATTTTTTTTGTAAATAGTTTTTTTACATTTTATTCTAAGTTAGTTTATATATAGTATAGCTTCTTTTTTGTGACTCATTGTTACTTATTTTAATATGTGTTGTTTTTTATATTGTTTTATTTATTAAGTATAATTTAGTTTTTTGTTATAATACTCAATAAAATAAATTATATTTTATAATTATTTAACTTAAGTATATTTATTTACCTTGACCCCCTTATTCATAAACGTCTGCTAACTTAACAAGCCGCTAATAATTGTTTGTCCCTTTCAGTCTTAACAATGTGTCAATAAGAGCAAAAGGGACAAACAGTTATTAGCGGCTTGTTTAGTTAGCAGGCGTTTATGAATAAGGGGGTAAGTATGTACCTAAATATAAAAATAAACCTTTATTACGACATTTTCTTTTATATTCATATTACCTACACTTAAATATAACTTTATTACGAAAATCATTACGTATGTATTAATATTTTTAAGAATGAGTTTAAACTAATCCACCAAACCAAATATGATTACTGATAACGCCATCGATAATGTGCGAAGGTTGCGGCACGCATCCCTACAAGCAGGTAGCAAAGGGGGCGTGGCCGACCCGGTGATTTATGGCCCGATCGGCATGATGCCTTTGCGACGACAATAGTATTCTGTAACTTTGACTACTATTACGTATGTTGATTTTTTGTACTGGTGAAAAAGTAACCCTGTATGTTTGATTAATTTTAAGTCGAATATGTCAAATATGTTTAATAAATTAATTATATATTGGCGTCTCCTCTGTTATTATAATATGAGTAGGGTTTAGGATCCAATGAATGAGACAATTACCAGCTTCGTATTTGAGCACTGGTTTATTCTTCACCAATTCGCGATATTAAAACATCAATCTTAAAATAACACAGCGTATAAGACTACGTCTGCAACTGACCATTTCGATGACAAGAATGCCCCCCACCGACCATCAGTCAGGTTACTTATAGGACTTAGAGGGTCCGGGCGGGTGCAGGTGGCGTGACGTCATAGTGGCGTGATCGCCTGATCGGTCAGGTCAGGTGCAGCTGTTGTTTTTGTACATTGATTACTATTGGATATTTTTCACATTTTAGATTCTACATGATGACGCCGCCGTCACGGCCATACTGACATACGCACGTCCTCGTGCGTGCAGCTTTACAACAAAGCATATCAGAATCGAAAGAATGACTTTAACTGTTCGATCATCCTGACTGATAAATTATCTTGGCTTGATACCACAAATGATAAATCAGGTTAGCCTGGCCCGAACGTCAGGACTAGCCTTTTAGATCCTTCTGCATGACACTGGAGGAGTCACTTCTTCTTTACCGGCTAGTCCGGGCATTGTTCTTTTTGCCCCTTTAGCGGAGTTATTGGTCCGGTGTCCTTCAATCAAAACGTACCTTTTCCTTGGCTAGACCGGACATTATTGTTTTTGTCCCTTTAGCGAAATGATTGGTCCGACCCGACATCTTTCAATTAACATATACTCATCTTTATTGGCTAGACCGGACACTAATACTTTGTCCCTTTAGCGTGCTTAAAACTGATTGGTCCGGCATAGCCCTTCAATCATATTTTTGTACTCCCTTTTTTAGTTTTATTCTATTTAATTTTTCTTTTGGAAAGCTACTATCTCTCAACAATATGCTGTCATTATCATTAACATTTGGCAAATGGTTGGAGTGATAAAACGAATCAAACTATTGTCAATGTGACACACCGCCGTCACGTCATCATGACTAGTTGACTATAATTTTCAATTTTTTTTTTATTAACTCTTTTTTTTAATATCTAGTACAATGTTGATTCTTTGTTGATTCTAGACCGCTTACGTAACTTTTTGTTTTTACTATTTTTTTTTGTTGTTTTTTTATATTTACTTTTATGTTTCTATTTTTTGTATCATTATTTCTTAAATCCGCATTTCGCCCTCAGCGTGACCATTTATTCTCCTTATACATGTTTATTGTAATAAGACATAAGTCAATGCTTTTTTTATAACTATCTAGATTTTTTTTGACATAGCAATGTAAACCAAATTCAAATATGACCTCAATTTTAAACCGGCAATTTACATCGAACAATAACCACTTTTCACGCTTTTGTCATTGCTCAGAAATTTGTTTTGAGTTGACCAAATGAAATATTTTCATAATTCCTGCCACCTGTCTTAGCTATGTTGTAGCGGCTGCACTTTTAACACATTTCTTGTAGACACAAAATTCAATTTCAATTTTATTTCATTACCATTGCAAACATATGAAATAAACAACCAAAATATTTTTCTTCCAAATGTTCCACAAACAGGCCATAGATTAAACACAAATTTTGATTTATTCGAATTGCATTTGGAATATTTTTTTGCCAACCCGCGATTCTTCAAATTTTCTCGCGCTCACTTTACGCTCAATATTCCCAGAAAGTCAAGGAAATGTTTTTTTTTGTATGGAACATGTACGTTGTATTTGCTGAACATCTGAACGACTCTCTGATATTTAGAGTGTAAGTACCTAAGATTTTTTTTCTTTACTTTTGGGATGTTTTGAAACCAATAAAAGACTTTCATTTTTTTTTTAGGTTTTTTTAACCCAGGTATTTTACTATGCACTAGATTACTAACTGACCAGATCAAAGAGTGAGGTAAGATAAGCAGCAATTTTGTTGACTTACTTCGATCGATTTCACTGCATAATATTCTTTGATGATAATATATGGTATGTGATATTTCTGACCATGTGAGCGTAATTTTAAGATAATATTGATTTCAGGGGCACAACGTTGGTCGCCAGTTCTTGTGTTTTTTTTAATTATTTTGTATATTGTTATGTTTATATAATTTTTAATTATATTTCCTTTAAAACGATATTTAGTCACGATTGCGAGCTCGCCGTCAAGCGATAGATTCTAGAATATAGAACTTCACTTTTTTTTTAGGGAAGTTAGAACATAAGTCGTTGTGTCAATTTTTTTTGTATCAACTGATGCAGTTTTCTGTGAATATCAACTATCTACTCGTATGTCATCAAAGTAACACTAAAGTCGAATTACAGGACTAAAGTTTTAACATTCCTACAAGGCCCGTAAAGGCTGCCACCCAAATTTGTTTCAAATTGTGACATCACGGTTGCCAATCAGTGATAAGTTTACTATGGGAGAACAAGAAAATTGCTATTTTAACTGGGAACTAATAACTTCAATATGAATGTTGTACAAGTTTTTTTTTTTAAACTACAGAGTGAACGGCGAATTTTTTTTGTAGATTTAACTACACTATGTCACAAAAATTAACACTAAGAATCAACACTATTGCACAGTAATATCAGCGTGAGTAATAAATTGAAAAAGGTCATGAACTTATCCTGACATAGAGGTCGTGTAAAATTATTCACCAATAGACAGCATGTCTCAAACTCTATAATTTTTACAATTAATTAATTGCAATTCTCATTTACATTTGTGCAACGAAAATGACAACTCTTCAACGCTCATTAGCAGTGAAATTCTGACGCCGTAACTTAATCACAGTGTTAAATTATTATTACTATTTGTCTATTATCATGTGCTGAAAACATGGAAATCCAAGAAATTGGCAGACGCTTTTTATTATATTCAAAGTCAATTAGTTAATCAAATTAAATATACTTTGATGCCGACCTGTGCCAAGTTATAGGCACACCTCGTTTTAAAAATCAAAGTGTCTTCAATAAAGGCTGTTAGTTTTTATTTTTGCCTGTTGTCAACTTTTCTAGGTAAAGGATGTCAACGAATAAGTGCCGTTGATCAAGATTACCAACAATAATGAGACATTTTCTATCATGTTTTACGTACAATTTTGAGATGCTATGTGATATATAGCACTCCAAACGAGGCTTTGAAAAAGAAAAATATCACCCAACTTTAGGTACTTTAACTGAAATGGTATTTTTTTATATTTTTGAAGTTTAAAAATCGCTTTCATGATTTATTAAAGTTGTTTTTTGCAGTTAAGCTATTGATACCGCCCTTCTAAGGAAGTTAAATCACTATATTATATTGTAATCAGTAAATCTTGTAATTTTCGACGATAACTTAATGACAAAAGTGTTTTACGACTACCACTTACAACTGCTAAAGTTTCAAACTGATACGAGTGACATGTGACAACAGATTTCAGCGTTTGTAATTTTTATAGGTAAGTACCCGGTGCATACATTTTTTATTTTGCTTAATTTTTTGGACATTTAGTCTTAAATACTTCTTCAGAAGACTTTAAATTTAGACTACTTTGTTGTCATTTTCATGATAACGCAGAATTTAAATAAAAATCCTACTTTAGATAGTAATTTATTGATGTCGACGGGCACTGAACTCTGACGCTGTCAACGCGTCATATGTGTGAGCAAGTATTTTAGCGTCAAGTCTTAGGGCAGTGTTAAAGGGCTCTCTTTTTTTTATTAAGCCAAAAGATATTTAATTGGTATTGGCTTGTGATTTTTTTTTAGTTTCTTTTTTTTTGTTTTAATTAGTTCAGTCTTTGTGAACTTTAAACCAGAAGCTATATGTTCCTAAAAAAAATCCGGATCATTTATCAATTTGGCCACTAATCCATGCCATTTATCAATTTGGTAACTATTCAAAGGCAAAGGGCACCTATTGGGTCTGATATATTATTATAATCGCACATACGCATTGCGATTTCAGCGTTTTTTTTTATTACTAGCTACATGGGTCTAGTAAGAGATTAGATTCAGTTGGAAATAACCAAGAGATAAGTAACCAATCAAATTGATTTAATTTCTCCGATTGTACTTATTCACGTGTTTCGGTGTTTATCGATTAAGTTGCTGAATTTTTTTTTTTCATGACGTTGACTATTTGTTTCTTATCTCGTAAATTTTTTGTCAATTGACCAACTATCAAACAAATTATTGTTTATTTAACAATAATTACGCATCAATGTCTCAGAAAAAGTTATAGGTACCGGAAATTGGGACACAAATTCCTGCTTATGTTCTCATTATGATGTGACGCATCGTGATCGGTAAAATTGAATGATAAATCATGTACTATATTGTACGTGCAGATTGTTAATTACGGGATTATTAAGATACTTCTCAAAACTGCTTGTTCAAGAAATGACTCGCCATTATTGCAATTCATAAGACTGCTTAGTCACAATTATATTCTACACCAGGCTCAAAGAGCCATGCAAAGCAGTTAAAATTATCACTTGTTTGCTGGTATTTGCGGTAGGTATTGTTGCCCGTAGCTGAAGTTCCATCTTCCTTTCGTTTCTTGTACTGCCTAGGACAGAAAGTAGCATCGTGGTTGATGTAGTTTCACACGTAGCAGGGTACAGTAGATTTAGGTTGGTTTGTTTTTGTTCAAACGGCCGTCATAATCTTCACCACGGTGACCAATTTCTTCGCATAATTTGCAATTCCCTCGAAACTACTGTATCGATGTACGTAGTTTTATTGATGAAACTCCTGGGATCACTCTCTTTATAGGTGGCTTCCACATTCCTTAGTTTAGGTGTGAAACCGCGGAGAAAATTCTCTTGATCGATTCTGGTATGTTCGGATCCGATGGAATCATCTTTCACAGAGAATGGGCGAAAATACTACTCGTAGCTACAGCTTTCTACTGCGTCCATCCAACCGAATAGGCCAACATTTAAGCGAATGTAGACTTGATTTGATGGCGAATTTGGGTTCGGTACTTCTGATATTGGCGTCTCCTCTGTTATTATAATATGAGTAGGGTTTAGGATCCAATGAATGAGACAATTACCAGCTTCGTATTTGAGCACTGGTTTATTCTTCACCAATTCGCGATATTAAAACATCAATCTTAAAATAACACAGCGTATAAGACTACGTCTGCAACTGACCATTTCGATGACAAGAATGCCCCCCACCGACCATCAGTCAGGTTACTTATAGGACTTAGAGGGTCCGGGGGGGTGCAGGTGGCGTGACGTCATAGTGGCGTGATCGCCTGATCGGTCAGGTCAGGTGCAGCTGTTGTTTTTGTACATTGATTACTATTGGATATTTTTCACATTTTAGATTCTACATGATGACGCCGCCGTCATATAAAATCATTAGTCACGCACTCTTATAATAGTAGTTTATGCGACTGTCGCATAAAAATTTATAGTTAAAAAGTGGAATTAAAAACCGGCCAAGGGCATGTCAGGCCATGCTCTGTGTTGGGTTCCGTCGTTAGTACAAAACGGCTCGCCCGATTATATTCAAAATAGTTTTATTTTAAAGTATTCTATAAGCCCACTGTTTATGATTTTTTTTTCTAATTTTTTGGACCCACGGATCAAGTTAAAAATTATTCTCTACCGGATCTCCTATTTACTATGCGTATGAACGCATTAGGAGGTAATAACCTATAATCGCCACTATGATGACGCTGCTGCTCTTCATCAATCTTTTATCAAATAATGGTCAGAGACACTTCAATCCCTTAGTCGACTCGTACGACACCCGCAGGAGTGTTGAGTACAAATGTATTCTTACTGCCGTCACCACACAGCAGATTATTCTTACTGTGACATAATGAGGA